>SZYD01000782.1:0-63656 GCA_009363875.1 Mikania micrantha | reverse complement strand
TATGTTTACTCTATATTAGTTAAAAAAAAAATAAATAAAATAAAATAAAATAAAATAAAAATATGAAAGAAAGCTTCCTGGGCAAACTTTGTCAACCGACCTAACACATATTATATATAAAAATATATACATGGCCATGGGTGTGTGTATTGAAGGTCTACAGACTTTTCAATCTTAGAATGCTCCATTGAAACAATAAATATATTTTGTCTGTCATCCGTCTAATCCACGCAAAAGAAAACCGACTTCATATCGCTTTTGTGGTCGAAACTATTAGCAAAGAATTGGAGCAGTGGGAACACCATCGCAGACGTGATAACCGGAAACAAGACTGATACGTTAAACCGATGACGCACGAATTCTGATTTAATCTATGATTGTTCAATATTCCATCACCGTTTGAATCTCTTCTCTAACACACTTTCACCCTACTGATAAGGTAAGATCTCAATCATCTTGATATATAATCTCAGTTTCAAAACATGAGTATTATTATTATTATTATTATATTATTATTAAACAAAACAGTGATATGAATGAGGATGGATCTCGCACACATATGCACGCATGCAAAGTTGTCAAGAACAAACTTTAAATAGTTACTGTGATCTTTTTGGAAACATAGAAGTAATGAAAGAACAAGGAGACCAGGATCTTAAAAGCCACAAATAAATAAGTCAGATTCTAAACAATTGAAATTCTAGTTAAATAACAAATCACTTGTCAACAATATTTATGAGGAGATCGAATGTTTTATTTCCATCTTGCTCCATTTTAAAATTTTATTTTATTTTTGGTCTAGTGGCTGGTTAGAGAGATTAAAAAAAATAATCATAATAAGTACATACATAATTGTAAATTGAGTGGTTTTCAGTTCGAGTTTTATTCGAAAACCATTTTAAGTAATTTATTTTTAAAGTTTCGTATACGATAATCATTCTAAAAAAAAAAAAAAAAACATTAAAAACATCAAAATTACAAAATCTAAAAAAAAAAATTTGTAATCGACTGAGGTAACAAAAGAAATTAATTCGACCCGTTTAACGCTAAAAATGTCTAAACTATTAGAAATCTAAATGATTACGTATAATAATTCGTTTAATTAACGTGAATCAAACAAAAACACAGATTTCTGAATCGTCGAAGATTTGGAACACGTGCGCAATTTCTGATTTCTTGCTGACTATTTGTTAAGGCTAAGGTACGGATTCTGTTTATTTAAATCATAGTATTTTTAATTCTGTAATTTGTTTATGTAAATCGTTTCTGTAATCCTTAAATTTCGTTTCTGTATTGTTCTGATTTCTGATTAACACGATACGATATCGTGTTTCCCTGTTTCGTTTATCATGCAATAAATCTAAATTATGTTGTACTCGTTATTGCATGATCCGATTATGAGATTATATGGTAGTTTATCTACCTTACTGAACCTACTGAACTTTCTGAAACTGTAATCTATTACCCGAGTATGCCCCTACCTGTAAGGATGACTACAGGCCCATTATGGCGGCAACCATAATGTGGAACCATCCGTGACGGTTAGTTGAGTTCACGGCGTCTCCATAAGTACTCTGATAGTACACTGTGCACCTACTGAATTCTGGGAGGCGTATGGACTAGTCCTAGGATAAATTTTAAACTGTACCTTCTGATTTCTGGGGGATAGTGACGTGTATGCCAACACTAACTATCTCATGTGTCTGGTAAGCGGGAGTAGCTACCCGTGAACCTTACACTTTTATACGTACAGTCGGCTCGTGGTATATTCTGTAATGTTATAATTCTGACTTACAATATAACCTGTGTTATTGTTTCTGAAAGGTTATATTTTATCAAAGTCAGATCACTGTTTACTGTTCTGTTTCTGTTACTGCTCTGTTATTGATTTCTGTTTCTGACCGTTATTCTGATTATCTTCACCACCTTTTGAGTTTCTTTAATTTACTGTTGTTTATCCGTTACTGAGCATTCTTTGGCTCAGCCGTATTTGTTTTTGTGGTGTTTATTTGTATTTTGTAGGTAATCAAGGAAACCAGGTGGGGAAATTCTGAGAGTAAAATCGGAGCTAGATCTGAACACTTTTGATCTGTAATAAATGTAATGATCAATACTTAAACTTAAATAGTTGTTTTGTTATGTTTAATTAGTAACTTAAAACTTATGTAATTATGTTTTAAATACATTTGGGATTGTCGCATTTAATCCTGATTCCGTACATGTGACACGTCAGCTCTGAACCGGGTTGGGGTGTCGCAGTTATGGTATCAGAGCTAAGGCTCTTTCCTGTAGAAAACTTGAACTAAATAAGTAAGACATGTGAGGCTAATGGGTAGACATCGGGTTAGGATTTTAATTTTCTAATATATCATTTAATTTTCTAAATCGATTAATTTCATTATAGATGTCTTCTGAAAATACGCAAACTGATCCTGCGATTACCGCTGCTATTAATCGAACATTCTCGGAACAACTTCCAAATATGTTGGAGACAATCATGGGACGGTTAAATCATAGCCAGAGTAATTCAATTCCCCCTCCTCCGCTGTATCCACCTCCTCATATTCCAGATCCTCCACCGATTGGGGCCGAAAATCATATATACAACACGACCTCAGAAATTCATGAGTGGCTGACCAGATTTCAGAAACAAAAGCCATGATCTTTTAGTTCTGCTCCTGATCCTATGGATGCATGTAACTGGATTATGCACATAGAGAAGATTTTTGAGGTTTTGGGTGTTGAGGAACAGTATAAAGTAAGGCTTGCAGCGAACAAACTGGAGGATGATGCGCAATCCTGGTGGAGAGGGATTAAGCATGCACATGGCGGAGATGTATATGCTGCTATGTTGACTTGGAATGAATTCAAGAAAATATTTTATCGACAATACTTCCCTACCTCTCACCAAGAAAAGTATTACCGGGAGTATGCTACCATTGCTCAGAAGGACAATGAGCCGATGAGAGAATTCACGGCTCGATTTACAAGGTTAGCTAGTTTTCTGGGAGAGGCAGCAGGAAATCAACAAATGCAGGCTAACAAACTGAAATGGGCAGTGTGTGAAAGGTTTAGGAAAATGATACTGATGATGAAGTTTAATAACATCACTGAAGTTGCTGATGCTGTTCAGACTCTTGAGTTGGCTGAACAGGTGAAACCATCTGGAGAAAGTAAAAAGAGAGAACGTGAAGGTGATAGTGTTTCGTATTCTGGACAACCATCATCACAGTTTTCTTATTCGAAAAGCTATAAACCAAAATTCAATCATAATCAATATTCTGGGTATAACCGTAATCAGTTTCAACAGCATAACTCTCAACCATTTCGGTTTGGTAATCCTAAGCCACCTCAAAACAAACCAAATCAGAACCGAACTCTAATGCCTTATGTAAACAATCGTGCTCAGTCACTGAATCAATACCCAACCCCACCTCCACCATGCACCACTTGTGGTAAACCTCATCGAGGCATATGTCGTTTTACTAGGGGTTTATGTTTTAGATGTGGGCAAACCGGTCACCAGGTTAAGGACTGTCCTCAGCAGGATACGCGGGCTAATATTGGCGGAAACCCTGGTAGAGCTACTACTGGCGGAAGAGTCTTTGCACTGACTGCACACGATGCAGCAAAGACACCAGGTGCGAATTTCTGTAAAATTAAATTTCTGTAATATATCTGTGTTATTTAATTTTAATTATCTGTAATTAAACTTGTCTTACCTAGTTAGTACTGATTTAGGTATTATTTCTGGTATTCTTCGTTATGGCGTACGTGACATATACGTGTTATTTGATACGGGTGCTACACATTCGATAGTGTCTAATCTTTTTACCAAGTACCTCATGATTACACCAATTATTCTGGAACCTGCACTGGTTATTACTACTCCTACCGGAGATTCGATTCCTATTTCACACATGTTTTGCGATTGTCCGATTCAGATCGAATCTATTATTCGAACGGCGGATTTATTTCCGATGCAAATAAATGATTTTGACATGATTCTGGGTATGGATTGGTTATCCAAGCACCGAGTCACCATAGATTGTCAAACACGTCGTGTATTCTTTGGCGATCCGATGAGTCCTTTGCTTGTTTATCAAGGAACTCAACCACGTAAATCTCTGAAAATAATCTCAGCTCTCAAAGCTCAAAAGTTTCTATCACATGGTTGTGCCGGATTTCTAGCATCAGTAAAAGTTGATTCTGAAAATGAACTTAGCATTTCAGATCATCCTGTTGTTTGTGAATTTCCTGACGTTTTTCCTGAAAAATTGCCTGGTGTTCCACCTGATCGTGAAGTTGAATTCACTATTGATCTTGTCCCTGGTGCTAAACCAATTTCCAAAGCACCGTATCGTATGGCACCAACAGAACTCAAGGAATTGAAGGAACAATTAGAAGAATTATTGGATCTAGGATTCATTCGACCCAGTGTTTCACCATGGGGTGCACCGGTATTATTCGTTAAGAAGAAAGATGGCACAATGAGATTGTGTATAGACTATCGAGAACTCAATAAGATTACCATCCGTAATCGATATCCGTTGCCGCGCATTGATGACTTGTTTGATCAACTCCAAGGTGCTAAGTGCTTTTCAAAAATTGATCTGAGGTCTGGCTACCATCAGCTGAAAATCAAGGACTCAGACATTTCCAAATCTGCTTTTCGTACTCGATATGGCCACTATGAGTTTGTAGTGATGCCATTTGGATTAACCAATGCTCCAGCCGTGTTCATGGATTTGATGAACCGGGTATTTCATGACTTTCTTGACAAGTTTGTCATTGTATTCATCGATGATATTCTTGTATACTCGAAAAGTAAGAAAGAACATGAAGAACATCTTCGAACAGTACTTGAAATTTTACGACAGAAGAAACTATACGCAAAATTTTCAAAGTGTGACTTCTGGCTTGACAAAGTTGCATTTCTGGGTCATGTAATTTCTGCTGAGGGAATCATGATGGACCCAGCAAAAATTGAAGCTATCACAAAATGGCCTACACCTACCTCGGTTACAGAAATCCGAAGCTTTTTGGGCCTAGCAGGCTATTATCGTAGATTTGTTGAAGGATTCTCGAAGATCGTTTTACCTCTTACACAACTGTTGAGAAAAGGAGTCAAGTATTCTTGGAATGATGAACGTGAGAAGAGTTTCCAAGAATTGAAGAAAAGATTGGTATCTGCCCCGATTCTCAGTTTACCTTCAGGCACAGGCGGCTACCAAATTTATAGTGACGCTTCTAAGAAAGGATTAGGTTGTGTGTTGATGCAACATGGTAAGGTTATTGCTTATGCTTCTCGGCAATTGAAACCTTATGAGGTTAATTATCCGACACATGATCTCGAGCTAGCTGCTGTTATTTTTGCGTTAAAGATATGGAGACATTATCTTTACGGAGATTCTTGTGATATTTTCACTGATCACAAGAGCTTGAAGTATATCTTCACTCAGAAAGAGTTAAACATGCGTCAGAGACGTTGGTTAGAATTGTTGAAAGACTATGATGCAAATATTCAATATCATCCGGGAAAGGCTAATGTTGTTGCTGATGCCCTTAGCCGGAAAAGTTCAGGAATGATATCGTCTTTGCATTTACAACAAGAGATTATTAATGATCTGGAAAGACTGAATATTGGTATTCGAGTAAGTAACTCAGATGGGTACCTTGCCAAATTTCAGATCGAGTCTGATTTAATTTCTCGAATTAAAGAAGCTCAAAAAGAAGACGGTGAGTTGTGGGCGATAACAGAGAACTTAGAGATAGGGAAACAATCCGAGTTCAGGATAGATGAAAACGGAGTTATATGGTGTGGCAAACGACTATGTGTTCCTGATAACGTAGCACTTCGGGAATCACTATTATCTGAGGCACATAGTTCACCATTTTCAATTCATCCGGGATCAACAAAGATGTATCGAGACCTTCGACAACATTTCTGGTGGAACGGAATGAAAGAAGACGTAGCAAAATACGTCAGTCATTGTCTTACTTGTCAGCAAGTAAAGATTGAACATCAACGAGCAAGTGGTCTACTTCAGCCACTTGATATTCCATTATGGAAATGGGATGATATTTCTATGGATTTTGTTACCGGATTACCGAAGACATTTAGGAAAAATGATGCTATATGGGTCATTGTGGACAGGTTGTCCAAGTCGGCTCATTTTCTTCCCATCCAGCAAGGACATTCGGTTAGTAAGTTATCCGAAATATTTACACAAGAAATAATCAGATTACACGGTACTCCAGTTTCTATCATATCAGATCGAGATCCGAGGTTTACTTCTCATTTCTGGAAAGGTCTACAATCTGCTTGGGGTACTAGACTAAGATTTAGTACTGCTTTTCATCCTCAAACTGACGGCCAATCAGAACGTACAATTCAAACACTCGAAGACATGTTGCGAGCGTGTGCCTTAGAGTGGACGGGAAACTGGGATGAGTACTTATGTTTAGTTGAGTTTGCCTACAATAATAGCTGGCAAGCTAGTATCGGCATGGCACCATTTGAACTATTATACGGTCGTAAATGCCGAGCACCAATTTGTTGGGATGAAGTTGGTGAGAAAACAATTGAAGGACCCGAACTTGTTCAGATTACCAATGAGAAAGTCGCCATTGCTCGGGAACGTTTAAAAGAAGCTCAAAGTAGACAAAAGAGTTATGCGGATAAACATCGACGTATATTAGAATTTAACGTTGGTGATAAAGTATTTCTCAAAGTTTCACCTTGTAGAGGTGTTCGTCGTTTCGGACTTAAAGGAAAACTCAGTCCAAGGTTCATTGGACCGTTTGAAATTCTGGAACGAGTTGGTGAAGTTTCGTATCGTCTTGCATTACCACCGCAACTGTCTCAGGTACATAACGTCTTTCATGTATCGTTATTGCGGGGGTATAATTATCATCCACTACACGTAGTGAACTATCCGATATCAGAAATTCACGAAGATCTATCATATGAAGAAACACCAGAAGCGATTCTTGACCGTCAAGAAAGAGTTATGCGAAGAAAGTCTATTCCGTTTGTTAAAATTCTGTGGAAGAATCATTCGAAACGTGAAGCAACTTGGGAGTTAGAGGATATGATTCGCTTGCAATATCCAAATTTATTCGAATCTTGAATTAGGTACGACGGTTTGCTTTATTATTTGTATTAATTATTTGTTTCCGTAATATTTTATCTTAAATTCTGTAATTAAATCAACATAAATTTTAGTATGTAAAAAGTTAAATTAAATGAACAAGTCTGTAAATCAGGAAATAAACCGGTCTGTAAACTCTGCAATTTCGAGGACGAAATTTTTTTAAGGGAGGTAGAATTATAATACCCGTAAAAACATAACAAGAAAATAAATAAATAAAAGGTTAAAAATATATATTATGAATTAACTAAATAAATGAAATCGAATAATAAATACGACTAACAATGATCCGACAAATTATATTACAAGTTTCGAAGAAATAACAAGTTAATAACCGAACTATTTAATTTAATATACGTTGACTCAGTTATTATAAACGAGCTGAAACAAGTGATCAAACCGTATATCTAATATTTATAATACTAAAAAATTCCATTTAAACATCACTTAGATAAATTGGTGACATCTAATTAAATATTACTTGAATAGCAACCACAACCGTGTACAACTAAATTAAAAACTGACTTAAAAACGGATCTAGATTTGAACCATATTTTAATTCTATTTATATTTATGTTTACTCTATATTAGTTAAAAAAAAAATAAATAAAATAAAATAAAATAAAATAAAATATGAAAGAAAGCTTCCTGGGCAAACTTTGTCAACCGACCTAACACATATTATATAAATACATATATACATGGCCACATGGGTGTGTGTATTGAAGGTTCTACAGACTTTTCAATCTTAGAATGCTCCATTGAAACAATAAATATATTTTGTCTGTCATCCGTCTAATCCACGCAAAAGAAAACCGACTTCATATCGCTTTGTTGGTCGAAACTATTAGCAAAGAATTGGAGCAGTGGGAAACACCATCGCAGACGTGATAACCGGAAACAAGACTGATACGTTAAACCGATGACGCACGAATTCTGATTTAATCTATGATTGTTCAATATTCCATCACCGTTTGAATCTCTTCTCTAACACACTTTCACCCTACTGATAAGGTAAGATCTCAATCATCTTGATATATAATCTCAGTTTCAAAATCATGAGTTTATTATTATTATTATTATTATTATTAAACAAACAGTGATTATGAATTGAGGATGGATCTCGCACACATATGCACGCATGCAAAGTTTGTCAAGAACAAACTTTTAAATAGTTACTGTGATCTTTTTGGAAACATAGAAGTAATGAAAGAACAAGGAGACCAGGATCTTAAAAGCCACAAATAAATAAGTCAGATTCTAAACAATTGAAATTCTAGTTAAATAACAAAATCACTTGTCAACAATATTTATGAGGAGATCGAATGTTTTATTTCCATCTTGCTCCATTTTAAAATTTTATTTTATTTTTGGTCTAGTGGCTGGTTAGAGAGATTTAAAAAAATAATCATAATAAGTAAATACATAATTGTAAATTGAGTGGTTTTCAGTTCGAGTTTTATTCGAAAACCATTTTAAGTAATTTATTTTTAAAGTTTCGTATACGATAATCATTCTAAAAAAAAAAAAAAAAAACATTAAAAACATCAAAATTACAAAATCTAAAAAAAAAAATTTGTTAATCGACGAGGTAACAAAAGAAATTAATTCGACCCGTTTAACGCTAAAAATGTCTAAACTATTAGAAATCTAAATGATTACGTATAATAATTCGTTTAATTAACGTGAATCAAACAAAAACACAGATTTCTGAATCGTCGAAGATTTGGAACACGTGCGCAATTTCTGATTTCTTGCTGACTATTTGTTAAGGCTAAGGTACGGATTCTGTTTATTTAAATCATAGTATTTTTAATTCTGTAATTTGTTTATGTAAATCGTTTCTGTAATCCTTAAATTTCGTTTCTGTATTGTTCTGATTTCTGATTAACACGATACGATATCGTGTTTCCCTGTTTCGTTTATCATGCAATAAATCTAAATTATGTTGTACTCGTTATTGCATGATCCGATTATGAGATTATATGGTAGTTTATCTACCTTACTGAACCTACTGAACTTTCTGAAACTGTAATCTATTACCCGAGTATGCCCCTACCTGTAAGGATGACTACAGGCCCATTATGGCGGCAACCATAATGTGGAACCATCCGTGACGGTTAGTTGAGTTCACGGCGTCTCCATAAGTACTCTGATAGTACACTGTGCACCTACTGAATTCTGGGGAGGCGTATGGACTAGTCCTAGGATAAATTTTAAACTGTACCTTCTGATTTCTGGGGGATAGTGACGTGTATGCCAACACTAACTATCTCATGTGTCTGGTAAGCGGGAGTAGCTACCCGTGAACCTTACACTTTTATACGTACAGTCGGCTCGTGGTATATTCTGTAATGTTATAATTCTGACTTACAATATAACCTGTGTTATTGTTTCTGAAAGGTTATATTTTATCAAAGTCAGATCACTGTTTACTGTTCTGTTTCTGTTACTGCTCTGTTATTGATTTCTGTTTCTGACCGTTATTCTGATTATCTTCACCACCTTTTGAATTTCTTTAATTTACTGTTGTTTATCCGTTACTGAGCATTCTTTGGCTCAGCCGTATTTGTTTTTGTGGTGTTTATTTGTATTTTGTAGGTAATCAAGGAAACCAGGTGGGGAAATTCTGAGAGTAAAATCGGAGCTAGATCTGAACACTTTTGATCTGTAATAAATGTAATGATCAATACTTAAACTTAAATAGTTGTTTTGTTATGTTTAATTAGTAACTTAAAACTTATGTAATTATGTTTTAAATACATTTGGGATTGTCGCATTTAATCCTGATTCCGTACATGTGACACGTCAGCTCTGAACCGGGTTGGGGTGTCGCAGTAGCTAGGTCTTCTAAAAGTCCACTAGCTATGTTCCTGATGTCTGGTGACTAAACCTGTTCTTCACCTGAGAAAACATGCATTTAAACAAAATCAACACGAGGTTGGTGAGTTCATAAGTTTAATAATTGAAAACCATTGATTTATTGTCATTCATGTTCACAATGTTACACACACATGTTGTTTATGAATGTTTCATTTGTCACACACAATGTCCTCTTCATTGCTATACTTACAATTGGTATTTCATTCAATCAAGCATGCTTATATATAGGGCATACGAAAGGGTCGAGCCTACAACCCGCCCAAACGCCATCCCACCACTTGCTCAACAGGATTTAATACCACTTGTAATACAACTATGGATACCCATTTCATTTCACCCAAAATTCCCCAAGTTTGATTATTCCCATCATTTGGAAAAGAGACGTAATTGTCTCTGTTAGCTATTCCTTACGGATTAGCTCAGCGTGTAAGATATCCTCCTCGATATCTAGAGCAAAACTTAATAGTTCTTGTAGCTAATCATTTCTGATTAGCCCGGAGTGCAAGATATCCCCCAAAGATATCTAGAGCAAGACTAAATAGTCTCTGTGACTGTCAGTACTGCCCAATCTGGTCTGTAAGATATCCTTCCCACAATATCTATTTGAGTGAGACTTAATTGTCTCTAGGGGTGTTACCATTGATAAGTTTGGCGTGCAAGATATTCTCTCCATAATATCTAGAAGAATGAAAGTTTAGAGTCTCTATGTATGTGTTTTCAGACTGGTTTGGATTGTAAAGTGTCCTCTCCATGATACCTAGATTGAGACATGATTGTCCAGTGGCTGCCATTTCTGACCAACCCGGTGTGTAAGATATCCTCTCTATGATATCTATTTGAATGAATAGGTTCCCAAGACCTTTGGAGTGTTAATAATTAGAATGTTATTGCATGCAATACTCGGTATGATCCTAATGAATCGGGTCAACTCCATTTCAATGAAAATGAAGTTATAACCCTTTTTAGTATGATGTTTATTAGGAATGATGTAAGCGTTATGGTTATTTACATAAGTCAACAAGGTGTCCTATTCCAAGAGTGTGATTTATTACTAACAGGTATGTAGAAATCGATAGTTGATGTCCTAAATGATGTTCACAATGATGTTCTCAATGTTCTGTGTCCTCATGTGTTTAAAAAGTTATATAAGATCTTGTCTTATTATACAATGTTAGTTGTTGTGTGAATGATGTTGTTATCATGAAGGTACGTTATCATGATTATCATTCTTGTTGTTCCATATGGTCACCCTGTTGCCACTACAGTGTTGTAGGAGCTAGTCTTACTACACTTAGTCGACTCAGGTGGTGGATGGTATTTGTTCCGTGTTATCTCATAGTCCTCACCGAGTTGTATGCATAGTGTTATAAGAACTTGTTCTATTACACTTAGCTAACTCCGGTGGTGAATGATACTATGAAGATATATCATCTTCATATCACTCATGTTTGTTCTTGTTGTTACTTAATCTTGCTTCATGTTATCACATTGTCATCTCACTGTATACCCATTGTAAGTAACAAAGTGTGATAAGACCAAATCTTAATACACTTGTTTTATTCGATTATTTTGATGATAGCTTGATGTTATATCATCAAGTATCATCCTAATTATGTCATAAAGATAATTTCACACACATGCATACTCATGATGATAGGATATGATAATAGTATGATGAAGTATAATAAGGCATGTTATAGTATGATAAGGGATGATAAAGTATGATATCGTATGATAAACACGTGTTAGCATGTTTCTCAGCCCCGTAGTTAAAATCAAAAGATTGGAAAGGGGGCATATGAACTCACCTTGTAATTGTCGTGGTTGACTAAGTCTAAACAAGAATGCACGCGCTCGTTGTTGTTCTTGATGTGGTTTTCACGCTCCTGTATTGATTTCACGTTGTTTGTAACTTATAAGGATAAGTTATAAGTGTTTGTGTGTGTGTATGTGTTAGCCCAAGAGTTGGCTAACACTCGTAAGTCTCGGTCATCTTTCGGCCTTGTTTGCTTGTTAAGGGTTTTGTTTGCTTGTTAAGGGTTATACTCACACTTAACCAACTTAGATCATTAATATAACATGCCTTTATGTTGTATGTTTAGCTTGAATTATTACCATAATAAGTTGTGAAGAATTGAATCCCATAATAGTTTCTAAGTATAGAACTTAGAATTTAAACTAGTTAAAAATCTAACTGTTGTTTACTTAAAAGAGTTATACTTCTTTGTATTAATGTGAGTAACCCATTGTAACTTAACTCCTTAAATCATTATAAAAGAGAGTTAGTTGTTGCATAATTAATAAATAATTATGTCACCATCTTTGTAGTAATTTAAGACTTTAGGTTTCTAAATGTTTTGTTTAGCCAACAACTCCTATCACCTTTGTAGTAATATCCATCATTATCATGCATATGTTCATTAGTTGGTTTCAAGGTGTTGGTTTGTATCCATCATCATGTGGGCCGAATGACATAAAGCTTGTTAGGCCGGATGAGTACATGGGCCGAACCAGGTCTCATGGGCCGAATGGCTTGACCGAGAGTAGGCAATTCGTCCGAATGAAGGTGGTCGAGGGGTTGGATCTTTGCCGAAGGAGGCGCCCATGTATAGCCGACCGAACAAGGAAATTGGCCGAAGAAGCTGGCCTGCGAATGGCTTAGCCACAACCGAATGGATGGTTCCAACGAATGGGAATCGACCGAAGCAGGTGGCTACTGGCGAATGGAGCCTTTCGGCCCTGGGCCATTCGGCCTAAGCCATGCGGCCTAGCTGGGTTCCTTCTTTTGGCCGTTCGAAACCAAGAGGGGATGCCGACCCATTGTTTTCGAGCTAACAGACCAAGAACAAGGTAACAATTGCTGGCACATTCTTATGGTGGTTTTTCCTAAGGCTGAAGTGGGCTAGAAGCCGGTTTTGGATGAGGTTTGACTAAGGGTTACAAAAACCCTAAAAATCTCTACTTTTCACCACTAATTACCTCGGATTCGGTTGATTCTACCCCCGATCTGTTGTACTTTCTTGTAGAGGAGGTTTATGACTTCGATTTGGCTCAAGAATCATGCGATTTCATCAAGAAATGAGTGAGATACAAGGATTTGAAGTTTCAAATTGTAGAGAGAGAGAGAGGGATCCGGGTTAGGGTTTTTAGAGAGAGAGTGGGGTGAAATAAATGAGGTAGTTGGCCTCATTTAGGGTATTTATACCCCGGGTGAGTTCGGGTTCGTTTCGTTTACTCGGTTCCTGTTTTCATCGCGTTTCCGGAACTTAAAACGCGTATTATCCGAATTCTTGACAATTAGTTTTCTCGGACTGTTTTGATGAGTTTCAAAATTGTAAAAACATAAATTATTATGTTTCTCTTATTTTTACTATTTCGTTCGCTATTAAATCGTTAAACTTCGCTGTTTTGTCATAAAGATTTGACTTACGCGCGTTTTCGTACAGAGCGCTAACTGTACGAACACGATCGTACGTTTTACTTTCTGATTTGGTTTTCTACTTTTCAGTTATCGTTTCGAACTTTAAACCCACAGATATGTTTGTGCGAATCGTCACCCACGCAAACACACTGTTAGTTTATCATTCGTATACGATACCGAGTTGTTGTTTTGCATTGGACATTCTCACAGACGGACTCAGCTAAACTTGTCTATCTTTACATTGTTATTATTGGATTCACATTGCTTTCATACTGAGTTGTTGGCCATCTGATTCTTGTTATCTATGGATATCAAATCACAACCGATATGTTCTTGCCATTTGTTTGTACACTGTTGTTTCTCTTGAGTTGTATTTACTGTATTTGAGATTTCACTTAAACACATACAACTGTTGTTTGTTTTCTAAGTTCTGTTATCACATAACTGTTTACACATTGTATTTACACACAGTAAATAGTGAAAGTACACATACCGTACGGACTTACAGGACGATCTGGTACTGGTTGTCACAAATATTATCAGTTGTTTATATAATTATTTAATACATTATTTGCATATTTGTGTAAAGAAAAAAATTTAAATTAAAATTTATTTAAGGAGTCCTCTTAAAATCTTATATGTTAAAGCTGAAATAAAAAAAAGGATTATATGTATTTTATGTAATTATTTTGTTGAATTATATATAGATAGTACTTAACATTTTAAGTATGTATGTTTTCATATTAGATAAGTTATTTTATTTTATATAATATTATGTTTTATTTATTTTACATTCGACTCAAAAATATTAATTTAATTAACAATTAATTACAAAACTATTAATTGATAACAATTTTTTGTTTTCGAAATTATTGGTGTAAATTTAAGGGTTATTGGATTAAAATATGCACAACTTTAATATTTTAGCCGGTGATACTCCCTACTCTAGAATTGTTTCACAACACTCCCTAATTTTAACTTAGTTTTTGTTGGCACACCTATCCTAACAGAACTGTAACTCTGTTAATTTAAATCGCACAATCGAACCTAATGATCACAATAACTTCTCTCAATCAAAAATTGAACTCACAGAAACTTAGTTGACACTCATTCAGTCCTAATCGTGGCCTCAATTTCACTAAACATCATCCTTCCTATCGATTTTGAATCCGAGAAACAATCGCGGCTACTGTATACACAAACTTATGCAATTCGAAACCAATCCAGGTAATCTTGAAACCATTGACCTCGTTTTTAGGTCTAGAACGAAAGCCCTATGGTTAATTTGATCAAGCATCATCCTTCCTATCGATTTTGAATCCAAGAAACAGTCACGACTACATTTATAAACGAACTCAAGCAATTTGAATCCGATCCAGGTAATTCTTAAAACCATTAGCCTTGTTTTTAGGTCCAGAATGAAAGCCCTATGGTTAATTTGATCATCAGATGGTCATTTGATCGATTTTGATCGGAGTTCAAAACTAGGGTTTATTTAGAATTATATATAGATAGTACTTAACATTTTAAGTATGCATGTTTTAACTTAACATTTAGAATTATATTTAGAATTGTGGATAATCATCAAAAATGTTAATGGAGTTACACTTCTGTTAGGATGAGAGTGTCGGCAAAAAATAGGTTTAAAATAGGGAGTGCTACAAAACATTTTTTGAGTGGGGAGTATTGCTGGCTAAGGGGTTAAAGTTTGTAGTATTTTAATCCAATAGCCCTAATCTAAAACTATTTGTATCATAACCGACCCCTATTGTATATGTTGAATGGATATAGTAAAAACTTGATTTAGTAGTATAAACTTCAAAAACCCAATTGTAGTCGTTAAATACGAGTAACAGATGATATGAAATATAGATTAAATGAGATTTAGGAAAAGTCTTATCTTTTTTATTAATTAATTAACAAAAATACAAAAAGAGCGACATTAAAATTAAACTTTTTATAGTATTTCTTGAATTATGCCCCATGTGTGATGCACGCATATAATGTAAATATGTGTGGGTCATCAAGGGCTTAAAGTAAAATTGCACTAATTTTAACGTTATTTTACTTGTTATGTGAAAATAACGTTAAAAGTGTTGCAATGGTTAACTTCAAACGACAATTATGAGCCAGGGCCTCTTTCGGAGCAGCCTTACTATCCCAACTGGGAGTCTGGGATATGGGTAAGCTTTGTATCCATCATTCTCTCCAAACCCTACTAAAAAGTGGAAATATACTAGGTAAGTTTGTTTGGATACTATTTCTTGAATTGTAACCTGAATGGTATATTCAATGAACGTGCCTCCCAACTAATTACATTACATATAAATATTAAATAATATATATAAAATTTTGTGGCTATAATTGAGTGATGATATGTTAGTAATTTTCCAAGAATCAAAAGATTTGATTCGGGTGGTTGGGTTGACCGGAGTAGTCGGTGATTGTGTTCTCGTCAATCATGTTGGTGAGTTTGGTTTAGTTGTCTTGATATACCCTTTTCCTTATTTTTTATATATTTAAATCTTTTGAAGATCTATGTTTTTAACCATTAGACTACCCACAATGCTAAAGGTTACATTTGCTACATGCGTCCTAGTCATCACTGTCACATCAGTTTTTTACCCATCCTTTTCACATGCATTCTCTCTCATCTTTTTAACTCCAACTCATCCTTCTCATATACATCATCTTTTTTTCACATCATTTCCACATTCTCTCTCTGCATTTGGTTGCACTTCTAGAAGTGCAAAGTGGGAAAAGTGCGGAGCATTCCATTACATCCTTTGGAGATGCAGTTGTCCACGTAGGACATACACATGCCCGTAAGGGCGCATTGGAGAGAGTCTTATAGTTCATACAAACATGAGGAAATTTTTTTGAAGTATAAGAAAACACCGGAATACGTCATGTCATGTCTAATCTAAAGAGAGTGTATAATCATGGATCAGTAATCACGCAAATTTATGTAATTACTAACAGACACATAATATGTATAATCATGAACCAATATATAATCATAAACCATTAGTCATGTACTAACATATATAATCAATTATAACGTCAAAAAATAGAATAATATTATATTTAAATTAAAGATAATAAATTTCTCTTATGTATGATTTAGAAAAAAGAATAATAAAACATATAAAAATTATTTGATTTTAAAATAATTTAATGGAATTTGATTTCACTCCTAAAATCAACAATTGTAGCTGTTCTTTTCTATCTTTATACCTTATTTTACATGCATAAAGTTAAATGTAATTGAGTTCAGTTAATTTTAACCATTATAATATTTGATAGATGGCTCAAAAGCTTTTTTATTCTTCTCATAAAAAAACCATTTGATCATCATATAATAAAGAAATACATACATATATTATAGATTGAGTTATATTAAAATTATATTTCATCTAAAAATGCAAGAACAAGAATATGTTTTACAATTTAGGCATAATGTTGTTTTCTTTAGATTTAACATCATGTCTCGAATAACTGAAAACATCAAGGACAACTTTTTTTTTTTGGAACGACATTTGATCTCAACGTGTGAACCACTGATTTCAGGCCACGTCATCAAGGTCCAGTTACCATGACCTCCGTTGAGACCCCACCACCACCCCAGGAGGAAACTGCACCGGAAAACCCCTGACCTCCTAAGGACCCCTATTTTGCCTTGGGAGAGATTTGAACATGTGACCTCCCATAGGGAAGCCAAGGAGGTAACCATTAGGCTAGAAGCCCTTGGTTATCAAGGACATCTATAGCAAAGTTATTTCGGATGCATGAAGATATCCAACAATCTCAAAGACTATGAGGATGAATACAAAGCCCTTGCAATGGAACGAAGGCTAGGAATCAAAGGGACGAAGAGACAAAGGGCCTGAATGACTGTTCTTGAAGGGATGAAGCCTTAGATTTTAATTTGTCTAGGACTCCTAAATCGGTTTAGCTGACCTTGAATTGAGAAATAACAAGTAAACGGATTTGCAACATCATTCCACACCCACATGTCAAAGAGGTGATTCTTTGATCGACTTAAAACCCAAACAAAATCGATATACAAGAATAATGTATTCATAGCATGCATATGGGTGAAAGACAATTGGTTTCTATTGTGCTCTTTGAGAAACTAACAAACATGACACAATACAATATATAGAAGAATGAGAATTTGAGAAGCATACAAACACAGGGTTGGCTTGGCTCATTTTGTAACTGAGGCGAGCTAGAGTCAGAGTCTGCTGATTTCGAGAATTTTAAAACTTGAGGTTGAGCTCGTTTGGAGCACTACGTGTGGGACCCTTGTTTTCCCCTCTGCTTTCTCTTTTCTTCTCCTTCGTAGTGTTGCTCAAACCGATTGATAACTAATCAATCTGGATATGCAGATACACATGTTTTGGGCCAAAAACAACAAGGTATTAAGGGCCTCAAAAATTTGTGGGTGGAGGTTATGACCCCCTCTCACGCTAGTTTACTGGATGCTCTAAGAATTAACTTGTAAATTTAATAAAAATTGGATTTTGATTCTGAATAAAAATAGGCTAAATGTACCCCCTTCTAACTTGTCATACCCCTCCAAAATATTAATTATAAATTTGTCAAAATCAACTTTCAACTTTGTAACACAACCAAAATGCACCAAACGTTATTTACACCTTAAATTCTACTAAACGTACCACTTCTTTATTTTAATAATCCAACTTGTTACAATTTGGCTAATGACTCTCGTGAATTACACTTTTTGTTGCTAGATGCGATCCTACTCGCATAGTCAAATGGATTTGATGATTTAATGTAGATTTACACTTGATTTCCACTGTATTTTGTTTGGGATAAATGTCATGCATCCCTATCTTCACTCATAATCATGGTCGTAAGCAAAAACCGAGTGGGAATTTGTTAAATTTGGATAATAAATAGCAGATTGGGAGTATGTTTGTATGGATTATCATCCAAATGTCTAGATTTATTAAAATCTATTTTGTGAAATAGGTTTGATTAAAATTATATGTACATGTTTCTTCTTGCGAGCGAGATGCCAAAAAAAAAGTGGTACTGACAAATAAAATGGTCATAAACGATCGTGGATTTGGACCATGGCGAAGAATTAATTAGATTGTGATAATGTCATAAAGAGTCTCTTATGTTTTGTTTAAAAGCTTATGGATTTTTTAGTTAACAATCAAAATCATAAGGTTTAGTCGTATATATTTAAAAAGTTTAAAAATGAGGTATGACAAGTAAAAAAATAGAAAGGGGGGTATATTTAGCACCACCCTTAATGGTTAATATGAGGTTCTGTTAATTTTATATTAATTTGATTGTTAGTTAATAAGGAGTATATTATAAGCACAATCTTTATTTTTTTTTATAAAAATAGTACGTAAGAAAATCAAATATATTATCATGCATAATTTGCTTATAGTGTTATATATATATATATATATATATATATATATGTATGTTTTTTTTGTTCGTAGTGTAAATTTTTCGGCCGAAATGTTATTTTTAGTTAAAAATCGCGGTTTCGCCCCCTCGCTTCCAAAAATTAACATGTATTCTACGTTTCAAAAATTTTTGCAGCCCTCTCACTTTGTTCAAGCTCTGCCACTGTATGATTTCATGTAATAAGTCACAATGTTACAATAAAAACTTAATTGATTGATTAATGATAATACTTATTGAAAATGATATAGTAAAAAAATCTGGATTATACAGAGCCTCAAGATATATTAATAACTATGTTAATATCTCATGTGTAACATGATGAATAAAAACAATATAATAAATATTTATCAATAAGGAAAATTAAATAATATAAGAAGATTTTTTTAGTATAAAATATAAATAAAAATTCATATAATTCAGCACATTAAATAGAAAATAATTATATTATATTTTCAAACACTGCTTTTTTTTTTTTCAAAGTTTGTTTATTTAAATATTTTGCATAAAAAGTGTTTTTATATTTTATGATAATTTGGTTTTTTAAAAAATGTGTTTTTTAATATTAATATATTTATAATGTATTTAAAAAAAATCTTTTTTTAAATTAAAAATATATAAAAAGTATATTTAATATCAAATATTATTATAAAATATAAGATTTATTTAATATGACATCACTACAAGAAAAAGGTGCAATAGCGGCGACACCTTTAGCGGCGATCCTCAATAGTGGCGATTTTCGGCGCATTCCCGGCTTTGGCCTTAGCGGCGACGGTAGTAGTGGCGATCGTCGCCGCTAAAGGTTATTAAAAGGCGCCCCTTTTTCCCTCCTTCCCCATTTTACTCTCCCGCTCCATTCTCTCCCCCTCTCTCGACGATCTGCAACCCTCAACCCTCTCTCGACGATTTTCCGTGCTTCGACCGTGCTTAACCCATTTCAGTGGCTCAATCCTCAACCGTCGCCGGCTCCGACCATCACTGCTCCTCAGCCGTGCTTCGACGCAAGCCCTTGTCTTCCAGTGTATCCCTAGCCAAGCTGCGACGCTATCGCATCCCAACCGTGCTCCGACCTCACTGCTCCGATCGTCGTCTCCTGCATTCCTTCCAATCAAAAAAGGTTTATTTTTCTTCTTTTTTCGTTTTTTTTCTCTAGGGTTTTTTTTTTGATGATTTGTTTTTTTTTTGCTGATTTTTTTTTGATGATTAATTTTGAGGATTTAGAAAGGAACCCCTTTGATGTTCATGCTAAGTTTTACAGAGGTAAAGTTTTGTATAGTTTTGTTATGTTTTGACCCATTTAGTAAAGTGTGAGATAACTTTGGTATGTTTTGAACATTTGGTAAAGTGTTGGATAAGTTTGTTATGTTTTGACTTATTTAGTTAAGGTTTGTTTAGTTTTGTTATGTTTTGACCCATATAGTAAAGTTTGAGATAACTTTGGTATGTTTTGAATATTTGGTAAAGTGTTACATAAGCTTGTTATGTTTTGACCTATTTAATTAATGTTTGTATAGTTTTTTTATGTTTTGACCCATTTAGTAAAGTTTGAGATAACTTTGGTATGTTTTGAACATTTGGTAAAGTGTTAGATAAATTTTTTATGTTTTGACTTATTTAGTTAAACTTTATATAATTTTGTTATGTTTTGACCCATTTAGTAAAGTTTGAGATAACTTTGGTATGTTTTGAACATTTGGTAAATTGTTATATAAATTTGTTAAGTTTGATCACGTTTCAACCCATTTACACAAATCTTAGATTGCTATTGTTTTGGTATGGTTATTTGATAAGTTTTAGCAAACTTTGTTACATGCATGTTGATTTATTGATATAGTTTTAAACTAACATTCCTATTAATTTAATTTATGATTTATTTTACAGGATCAAATTGAATGCTTGTTTCAAGATCCAAAGTTTATGAACCGACTCTCACAATGGCTTGCTACACAATAGAAGAAACCAAATGCAAATGGCGAAGATGATTCGGATGAAGGAGACGAATGAAGGATGCAAATTATTTCAATTAGTTGTTTTACGTAGACAAAACTATGAATTATTTGTTTTATGCACATTGTAAACGTGATTTGAATGTTTTAATTTGGTATTTGAATAGTTTGAATGCATTTGCAATTTCTGCAATATCAGTGTTACAAAAACCAGGAAATGTAATTTTTAAAACCGCTCTTTAAAAACGGTTTTTTGAGCTTTAGCAGCGACATTTTAGCTTTAGTGGCGACACAAAATCGCCGCTAATGGTTCACACAAACATTTTAAAGAGGGTCATTAGTGGCGACATCAATAGCGGCGACATAGGGCATTAGCGGCGTCCAAGTTTTAGCGTCGACACATTAGCGGCGATTTTTGACCTTCAGCGACGTTCTTTTTGTGGCGACACATTAGCGGCGACCCGTCG
Source organism: Mikania micrantha (assembly GCA_009363875.1). Classification (NCBI taxonomy): domain Eukaryota; kingdom Viridiplantae; phylum Streptophyta; class Magnoliopsida; order Asterales; family Asteraceae; genus Mikania; species Mikania micrantha. The sequence goes on along the minus strand of SZYD01000782.1, from coordinate 42,331 downwards.
CCGTTATTGCTATTAGCGGCGATTTCCGGCATCATTAGCGGCAATTTTTGTCGCCGCTATTGCTATGTTTTCTTGTAGTGCATAGAGACAGAAAAAATATTAAGGTGCTATAGGAACATGACATGTATTCCTAGAAATCTTTATCTATTGTAATAGATAGATAATGAATGATTAAATATATTGAGAATTATATATTAATAAAATAAAGATTAAAAAAAATTGAGAGCTTTCATTTAAAAAATGTTAGAAGAACCTCGTGATTTAATTAGGCATTTAAATTAGATCATTTTGCTATCATTCTTCTGTTTTGTTTATTTTATCACAATTTCATACTATTATTAATTAATTTATATCTATATCTATAATATGTAATAAATAAAACATGTCAATTTTTTAAAACATTTATAAGTTGTTTTTTCTGCCTCTTTATCATATTAAATATTTGTATGTCATCTTTTAATTAAAATTTAATTTTATCACCCGTTTTTTCTTATTAAATATTAATGATTTTATTAAACTTGATAAATAATATGATTACATTGCAAATTAATTATTTATTTTTTATAAAATGTTTTTGAAAATATATAATCAACATTATTTAAAACCGATAATTTTGAAATTTAAATATTTAACACGTGTAATTTTTCCCATATTTTTTTATATACGAAGGCCACAATTGAACTACCTTTATTATTACAATATTAGGAAGCCCGCAAGAAACTCCCATGAAAACACAAAGAAACACAACCACCATTGTCTCCATAAATACATGAACCACAAATCACTAGACAATTAGAAAGCTATACGAAACCACCTAAGACCTACCAAAAACCTATCAAAAACACCCACCTTCAAAAACCTACCCACAAGAAGATTACTCAAAAACACCTAACACCACACAATGGAAGCCAGAAGAAGATCTTCTTCTGTAACAAGCTGCAAGAAACACCCTAAACATCACCAATCTCCTGGGATCTGTTCGTTGTGTTTAAGAGAAAGATTATCAAAGATAATAAGTTCTTCGTCGAGTGCGGTCACTAACGTATCTTCATCGTCTTCGTTGTCTTCGATATCATCGGTATCTTCGGCTTATTCTTCACATAACTCATCCAATGCTTCTTCTTACGCTGCGTCTCCGATGCAAAACAATCGAAACCGTCGGAAGATTGATAATCTTGAAGGAAAAGGGTATCTTTATTTGTTGAGGAAGAACACTAATGGTGTGTTAAAGAAGAGTAGATCCATGGCTTTTGTTAATGATCAAAGGAATGTTAAGCAAGATCATGAGAAGAAGAAATTTGGATTTTTGTCAAAGTTGACGGGCTCAAAAAGGAGTTCTTCAAGAATGATGCATTCAAGAACAATGAGAGAAACGTTTCTTTCAAGGGCTTGATTTTTTTTTTTTTTTTAATATATGTGTTTTCAAGACTTTTTTTTTTTTAACATATGGAAGATTAAAGGAAATAAAACTTTTTTGTTATACATATAGTCTTAATTACGTGGATTAAAAGGTTATGAATTGTTAAAAGTCATTACAATCTAATAACATCTTTGTGCTGGGATAGGATTCAGAAATCATAAGGTCTTTGGAACCATAGGTCTTTAGGTTCAAGTCTCACAATAGGGTTTCTCAAACTATTGAGTTTCCTTTTAAACTGGTGACTTGGTGATAGATATTATCGGATGACACCGCTGATAACACTATGATATTCAAATAATCTGTCGGTGATCCAAATTGCTCTTTAAAAAAACGTTTGGAGATAGAAAGGAAAGAGAAGTGGTGTACCAAATTGTGGAAAAGTGGAAAGTTAATTATTTGTTTTATATTTAAAAGTGAGAGATTATGATTAAGACTGCCCGGTATGCCCCATGAGCGGGCGTGGGAGGGGAGTGGCACACCACCCCCTAGGGGCGTGATAGGGGTGTGGGAGCATGGGCATGAGTCGAGCAACGAGCGTGAGGGCGTGGGTTTTGTAGGTTTCGACCGTTAGACCCATTAAAAAAAATTTAAATAAAACCTATATATAAAATCATCACACACTCTCTAATATTCACATCTCACTCTTTAAAATATTCACATCTCACAAAAAAAATCAAACAGAAAATCAGTATTTTTATAAAAATGGAGTATCTACGGGAAGATGACGATTTTAGCGAAGGAGAAGATTTTTTAATCGAAGCCGCACAACTTACTCTCGACATCATCAGACAACAAGTTGAAAGACCTGTTCTAACTAGAAGAGCACGAATTAATCGAGATCGTCTTGGAGCTCACGCACGTCTTGTTGAAGATTATTTTTCAGAAAATCCGAAATACCCCGAACATTTATTTCGGCGTCGGTTTCGTATGAGTCAGAATCTTTTTTCACGAGTGCGTAATGATTTGGAACAAAACTATGATTTTTTCCAACAACGGTGTGACGGAAGAAGAAAGATCGGGTTTTCCGGTCTTCAGAAATGTAATTCTGCAATACGGCAACTAGCCTACGGCACTAACAGCGATTCGTTTGATGAGTATTTACAGATGTCTGAGCGAATGGGGCGGGAATGCATTTATAAATTTTGTAAATGCGTAATTAGATTGTACGCAAAGAAATACTTGAGGAAACCAAATTCCCATGACATCCAGCAGATTTATACGTTTCATGAAGAGGTTCATGGTTTCCATGGTATGTTAGGTAGTCTCGACTGCACCCATTGGGAATGGGACAATTGCCCAACAGCATGGCGAGGTCAATTCCAACGAGGTGACCATCCAAGACCAAGTTTTATGCTAGAAGTTGTTGCGTCTCAAGATCTTTGGATATGGCATGCCTTCTTTGGTGCATCGGGTTCGAACAATGATATAAATGTTCTAGATCAATCGCCGATTTACAACGATCTTATTGAAGGCAAGGCACCCGGTCAGCAGTTTATTTGCAACGACACAACATACAAATACGGGTATTATTTGGTCGATGGTATTTATCCACAATGGGCTACTTTCATGAAATCCTTTACATCACGACAAACTGAAGATGAAAAACGTCTGTATTTCCAAAATCGTCAGGAGGGGGCAAGAAAGGATATTGAACGAGCATTCGGCGTTCTAAAACATAAGTGGCACATGATTCAACACCCTGCTAGAGCATGGAAGCCAAGTCGGATCCGAAACGCGTTATACGCATGTGTGATGCTACACAACATGATAATTGAAGATAACGGTCGAGCGATATGTGAATTTTATGAAGAAGACGATCCGAATTTGTTGGAGCATGTGGAGATCAACAACGAAGAAAAACAAACAAACCGTCGAATGCTTAGCAACGAGGATACACATGCGAACCTCAAAGCCGATTTAGTTGAACATTTATGGAAAAATCGTTTTTATTAATTTTTTTTATTAGTTTGTAATTTTTTTATTAATTTTTTTTATTAGTTTGTAATTTTTTTATTAATTTTTTTATTCGTTTGTAATTTTTTTTATTAATTTGTTTTTATTAATTATATCTCAATTTAATGTAAAAAGGAATGATGACGTGGAGTGAGTAAGTAATGGGGCATTTCCACCAAAATGGTGGGGTGAGTGGTTGTGGTGAGTGCTTATGTGGCGCCTACGTGGCGCATAGGTTGAGTGATTGGGTCACTTGGCATACCTAATAGTCTTACAAACTTTGGTCGGGTAAAATCATCACTCTAATCCCTATTTATTTACCACTATACACTCAATATATACCTGTATGATTTATTATATGCTAATATGCTATGTTAGTAATGCGCAGTCGAGCTAATTTGGGACTAGCCACTTGATAGAGACATTGCCTCTTAGAAAGAAGGTCTTGGGTTCAAAATCCAAGCAATAGGTATTTGAGTGTAATTTAAGAGTATGACTATTGCTATTTAAAAAAAAAAGTAATTATGAGCGATCAAATGAAAACATTTATTAAATAGTGAGGAGATGAAATAAAAATAAATAATTAAAAAAAGTAATAATACATTTTACATATAAAAGAAAATATATATAAATGAGTAAAATAAGAAGAAACTAAAAAAATTTCATGACTGCAAAAGTACTATAATACGTGACATATATAAACATTTACAAATATATTATGTGTATATAAATGGAGAGATCCAATGGAAACTTTGAATGCGAACCTGATACTAGTAGAATTGGTAGAAACATTGCATATGAGATTGGAGGTATCCAGTTCAAACATGAACAAAAAATTGATTATTTTAAAATAGTTTAAAAGTAAGAGTAATGTATTGTTAAAAAAATAAGTACTTAAAATACAATAAATTAAAATTAACTCACAAGAAAACAACAAAAATCATTATTTATCATGAAATAATATAGATATAAAAATATTGATAATTTATATGTCTAGTTAATTAGTTCTTCTTTATTTTCTTTAACTCTAAATTAATATTAACAACTTTTGTAAGAATATGTAACTTAAAAACTTATTATATAATATAGGACAAAATGACATATTACTTCTCATACTAATGTTGTATTCCAATAATAATGCTAGCATTTTATAATAATAAATAAATATTATATAACGACCTAAATAAAAAATACAATGATTTATGCATATTGTGCAATGATTTATGCATATTGTGCAATAATCAAAAATACAATAATGTATATGTATTATACAATTACCTCAATGTAAAACACAATAATAAATACATATAATGCAATAGGATTTGGTTCAAATAAGAACCCACCATAATTGTGTTAACCTAATAACTCAAATCCAACGGTTTTAATTTTTCAGATTTAATGAGATGTTGACATGTGTCATCTACCTTTTTAAATTAAAAGGGTATCAAAGTAATTTCATTTAACATAAAAAATTCAGATTTAATAAGAGAGTGACAACTATCACAGTCTTAAGAAAATCTATCCATTTTCCTTTTTTTAAATCAAAGTTCCACCTTGATTTTTAAACACTTATAACTTTTTTATACTATGTTATTTTTTTATAAATAGTACACCATTAAACTCGTTATATTTTTCTCGTTAATTCTATAATAGTCATGTCAATTTTTTTTTTGAATTTTTTTCGAGCGTTCGTAATTACATCAACGTAATGAACAATAAATATAATAATTTTCTCTCATTTTTTCAAAATCTTTCCATCTTTAAAATATTCTACAAATTATTTTGAACGTTCGTAAGTTTCTCTCATTTTTTCGAGCGTTTGTAATTACACCAACGTAAAATCTTTCCATCTCGTTACAAATTATTTTTTATTACAAAAATTAGTTCATTAATATTTTAAAAAATTAAGAACACTTTGAAAAAATCCAGCTCCTTACATCAATGCAATTACGAAAACTTTGTAAAAATTCAGCTCGTTACATCAGTGCAAAAAAATTCAGCTCGTTACGTCAATGCAAAACGTCGTTGCATCAGTGTAAAACGTCGTTGCATTAGTGTAAAACGTCGTTGCATCTGTGTAGAACGTCACTGCATCAGTGTAAAACATCGCTGCATCAGTGCAAATGACGAAAATTTTAAAAAAATTTGACAAAATTATACTTGAATTAAAGATTAAAAAGTGACAAGTTTAATGGTGCAATTTTTATAAAAAAAAATAATAATGTATATAAAAGTTTTGAAGGTTTAAAAAATTGGGGGGTAAACTTTTTTTTAAAAAAATGAAATCAAGTACACCCCACCAAATCTCTAAAATACCCGTAAACAAATCTCATCCACATGTTTTTTCCAGAATTAATATGGACCACACATTTCAAAAGGCTTTATTTAAACAACCAATGAAAATGAGTTAATAGGTTACCACATTTGAAGTGGGTTACCAATGGAATCTTCCCCTAATGCAATATTTATCTAAGGTGCTTATAATATATAAAACATACAAATTAAACAACTAACTTATTTAATATATAAAAAAAACTGTTAAAAACAATACGAAATAAGCTAAAACGTAAAACATAATAATAAATACATATTGTACAATACCTAAAATATAAAATAAAATGACTAAACAACTAAAATATTTATTTAATATATATATATATATATATATATATATATATATATATATATATGATTGAGAATAAAATATAACTCATATTATTTCTAGCAACTAAAATAACTCATTTCTAACTAATAAGAATTGCCACCTAGACACTATTTTAGAAAATTAACGTAAATATTTCCCTATTTATTTTTATACACTTATAACTTTTTTACATTATTTATATATTGTTAATAAAAAATACATCATTAAATTGGTCGTAATTTGTCACACCCTCAAATTTCCACATGCGGTGTCAGACCGCTGGGTGTGACGTGGCCATGAATTAAAGCTCTCAGTCATATAGAACGACTCTATATGAGTTTGAAAACACATAGTTTTGATATTCAAATCAAGTTACATTAAAATAAGCAGCGGAATAAGTTATTTGTTTAGCAGCAGAATTGGAAATGTTTGCAGTGGAAAATAAGGTGTTTAAGATACTACATTAATTGTTTAAAACACAATATTATCAAATGATTGAAATAACAGCCTAGGATAAGAGTCTAAATGCATGCAAGACCCTCTTGTGCGAATCCATGTGTGTCCTAGCCTATGTTGTTCAGTTACCTGAGAATACATGCGAAAACGTGTCAACATAAAGTTGGTGAGTAGACAGGTTTAAATAGTTAAAAGCAGTAACGAGATATATACTGGGTATGTTAAGTTGTGGATCTACGATCCCGGGTGTGTGAGTTCATCTTACCGAAACTAGACTGTTCGTCGCCTCCGCCGGGTTATCGCGAAACCACGGCAATAGATCGATATTACACTCGTCGTGACCTCCGGTCACAGCTGTCGTCGAGTGGGGTTTGTCAGACCCAGTAGTACTACGTAATAACGACTCGTTTGTTACACAACTAACGGTAAGGATATGTGAGGATATGTGAGGACTTTGTTGCGATATAGTTATACTCAAAAGTTGTTTTACAACATACCAATCATACATCTAAAACAATTGTAATGTATTCTCACCCCAAAAGTTTATCAAAACAGCTAAAGAGTAAAAGTGTGGCTGTAAACTCACCTGAGTTAAGCAGTGTTGTTGTTGCGTAAGCGGCTGGTTGTTTTGCCCTTAGCGGTTACCTATATCACATAGGTGTTGTGAGTTCGTGTTTACGGTTATGTTCGTGTTCGTGTTGGTCTTACATAAACGTTGTTTGTGTCCAAACAACTCGAAGTTGTTGTGTTGGTCGTGTTGACCGTGTTTGACTTAACGGCCAGTTGGTGATTTGTTTGGTTATAGTGATCGTTCATCGTGTGTTTAGTGTCATGTGATACGTGTAAACACAGAAGTTACGTTCGTGGGATAACTTACTATTTATAGTAAGTTTCCATTTTAACAAAGTTTCTATTTTAAGCAAGTTCACATAAAATCACTTTTCATTTATTCTAATATGCTTGATTATCCTATCTGATCATGTTATCATATAGCATTTAGTTACATGTTGTCAAATAAACATACTTACCGTTAAAAAGTTTCTATTTATAGAAAGTTGTAACAAATACACATATTTCATCAGATCTAATGAATCAAACTCACCTAAAATCAATATCTTAGTTCCAAATAACCATTTAAGCATACTTATTACGACTAGAACATCATCATTCATTGATTTGTCATAGCAAAGTTACTATTTATGGTAACATGTCTCAAATCACATTATACAATGCACTTTAGATAACCAATAAACTACATATCATCATTTTATTCATAATTCAACGTTCCAAAACATATGCATATCTCTATTTCACTATTTATTCATACCTTGCAACTTGAAAGTTACCATTTATAGTAATAAGTGTGTGAATCACCCTTTTATATCAATTTCAACTAACCAACACCCAAAGATCATTATTTAAATCATAAATCATTATCCTAAACACATGCATGTTTCTATTTCATCATCTATCAACATTTTGTAACTCTAAAGTTACTAAAAATAGCAATATTCTCAAATACTCATTTCTTGACAACAATAACCATGATGAAACTTGTAAAACATCCCAAATATCATTAATAATTATATTTCAATATCAAAAATCATCTAAATCCACATGGATCATACATGCATGTGGCTACAATTTACCATCCCGTATCTGCTGACGATCCTCCTTCGTTCGGGTTCCTTCCAGCATCGTTGTTGGACATCCTGTAATCTTAGTTTAGTAAGTAACAGATAGAAATAATAACATATTATTGTGAAATGTTTAAGTGTAGTGTCTAAATTTGAGCAATGGCTATAGTCTAAGTTTACTACATGCAAACCTAGTTCTCTATAACCAGAAGCTCTGATACCAGTCTGTCACACCCCCAAATTCCCACGAGTGGTGTCAATCCACATGGGTGTGACGTGGCCAGAATCACAGCTCATGGTCATATAGAACAACTCTATATGCGTTTCAAAATACAATGTTTTTCATAACAGTTAACAAAATAGTTTGTAGTGGAAATACATATATCATTGCACCGGAAAAATAATGAGTTTAAATATGCAGCGGAAATAGATGTCTGACACTACATTGTTTAAAAATACATAACAGAGTAAATATTGTTTGAATAAATGACATGAAATGCATGTAAGTCCTGTGCTCGTTCCCTAAGTGCATTCCTGTCCCTGAGCCAGTCGGCTAGTTACCTGATAATACATGTTTAAGAAAAAGTGTCAACACAAAGGTTGGTGAGTTCACAGGTTTTGATATACATAGATAATAATCAGAAAACGTGTGTCATGCTGTGTATTAAAATGTTAGTCCGAGCCCTAGGCTCCAAGTGTCAGTGCGTCACTACCGAACTAGACTTGTTAGTCCTTGACTCCGCCATGTCTTGTAATAACATGGCAAGATAGGTCGAAATTTCACGTGTCCTGACCTCCAGTCAGTATTGTGCCACGTGGGGTTCGTCACACCCAAACAGATCTATTCAAACTCACCTCGTTGTTTGCACATTAAAGGTAAGTTTTTGTGAGGGCTTGTTACGATTACAACACTTATGTTTGTCTAATAAACCAGCATACACAAATATGTTTGTACAGTAATAATGTTTGACTCGATTCAACAAGTATTCTCCCCCTATTTGAAAAGTTGGTAAAAGAGTTAAAGAGGGGCCGTAAACTCACCTTAGAAATGATCGGATAAGATAGCGTAAGCTCCTGCTTGGTAAACGTGTCGGTCACTGGCTACCTATATCGTATAGCTTACGTGAGTTTGGGTAAGTGACCGTGTTTGTGTTCGTGCTCGTGTTTGTGCTTAACAACCCTCGGTTGTTATGTTTGTCCATGTCGGTCCACATTGACTGTGTTTGATCGTGTCAAGTCAACGACCCGTTGGTGAACCGTGAGTTGATTGTGATGCATGTAACCTTTGTGAGTGTGCTCATTGTGTGCAAAAACGCGCAAGTAGCGTTTGTGGACAACTTACTATTTATAGTAAGTTTCCATTTATAGCAAGTTCTATAATCACATATCGTTTTAAAGATTTTAGCATGCTTGTTAGTCCTATGTGATCATGTTAGCACATAACACATTGTTACAATCTAATGAATAAGCATATAAGTCATTCTTACACATTAAAGTTTCCTAAAAAGGAAAGTTTTCATGTCTAGCATGATTAACATCAAGATTAACCTGACTTAGTGTACAATAATCCTATCATCTCACGTTGCGTCACTTAGCATGTACAAATCATGTATCACATTTTAAGATAGAGTTTTCTCATAATAAATTTACTAAAAATAGTAACTATGACAAATAGTCATCAAATAATCATTGCAAGCGTTCCTAATCCATTTTTATACCAAATAACATCGTGTTATATCATTAATCATTATATAAACTTATCCATTTAGACCAAATCATCACCTATCAATATTTAGCTTAGAAAAGTTACTAAATATAGTAACTAGGTCCAAATGACCACAAATCAATCCCAAATCCATTTCCTTTGCATCATAACATCATATTATCACCCAAATGACAAATCTATACACATGTATGCTCATATTTCTATGTATTTCATCATGTGGTTTCGTAAAAGTTACTAATAATAGTAAGTTCATCAAATAACCCATTTTTAACCATTTCAAAGATAACAAATCATGTAATACACTTTTAATATCATCAATAAACATATTTGAATATCCAAAATCATCTGAATAACCATAGAACATACATGCATGTTGATATTTCACCTATTCATGAACAAATAATGCATTACACATACCCACAACATCATGGATCGTCACATTTCACCATTCAATCATTCTAGATCATCATTAATCATAGAAACATCATCAAACCCAGATTCAACTACTAAAAATTCGTGCATGTGTATCATATATACTTGCATGTGTGTTTTAATACATGCATGTGTGTAGGAGAGTTTTTAAGCTACAAGGAACATGTTGCTACCTTCCAAGGCTTCAAGAATCCCTGAGATGATGATTACTCGGCCTTACAAGCTTCTGGTTAGCAGTTATGTGCAACAACAAGGTGATGACGGTAGCAACTTCCTCCAATCTCTTCCAAAGCTTCCTTATGAGTTTCAAGCTTCAACAATGGCTTCTAATGCTGAAATCAGGTGAATTTGCAGAGAGAATGTTGAGGGAAAAGCAAGAGAAATGATGAAAGGGTGTAGAGTAGGCATAATGGTCTTGGTTTTATAAAGATTTGGCATCTGGATGTCGTCACGTACCGCCAAGCTTGTCAAAAAGATGCTTCGCGTACCATAATGGATTTCGGGAATTCAAAATTCCCTCCTCTTTGTCGCGTACCGCCATGGGCCTCTTGGGGGTCCTTAACGTACCGCGATGAGTCCTGGAGGAGCCCAATAGGCCCAATTTCAATGGTTTAGCTCGCTTTTCGCCGTTTTCTCGCTTATGGGTTATTGTTCGGCATCGTTTGAACTCTTAAGTTCAATGTTAAAGCGTTTCGTGAGGTTTCTAGTGTTTGTTACATAATGTGCTTAAACATTCACCAACGTTCGTATTTTCTCAGACACGTGTGTGCGTGTTGCGATAATTCGCTGAATTATCGTGTTTGTGTCAGTGTTCGTACTGTCATACCACGTGTCACACTAAATTAAACTAATTCTTGTGCCACGTATACAATTATCAATTAAATAAACATTTAATTAAAATAAATGCTGACCTGGATTTTACGGGGTGTCACAAATGACCATCATATCACTATAAATCAATCTAGAATCACCAAATCAGTAATTTGTTCATATAATCACAAATCTAAATAGATCAAAATTCGCATGTAGTGGTTTTGGTGATGCATGTGCTCTTGAAAGCTTGCGTGTGTGTGTATTGATGTGCATGTGGGTTTTAATGAAAGAGTAGTGTATATAAGCTACAAAGACTACCTCAGAAGCTTCCTAAGGGCTGAGATGATGTTGTAGCATTCCTCAATAGATCCAGAAGTTGCTGTGATCGACCCCAAGGTTGAGAGAAAGAAGAAATGGTGATCTTGGAGCTTCCACAATGCTTCAATCTTTGAATGGGCTTGGATTTGAAAGATATGGCCTTCCAGAGGTGTTAATAGGTGTTCTAGAGAGGGTTTAGTCGATGGATGGCATCTGAGTTCAATGATGATAAGTGTAGGGAGGCTGAAATGATTTGCAGGGGCGGCCCAACCATTTTGGTGGCCCTAAGCGAAATAAAAACTTGAGGCGCTATATTCATCTTATGTAGAAAAATATAAACCTCCTCCTTTATTCGGGCTTGAGACCGGCAATAATAAACTAAAATGTTTATAAACTAAAATATAGTTGGGACCTGGTTGTATCATCTACTTTTATAAATTCTAGAAAGTATTCTTTAATTTGTATTGGAGTTGACGAGATATCTAAACATCGTAAAATAATAGACATTTGTTCTTTCAATGATTCATTTAGAGCTTCTTGTTTTTGTTTTTTTGCTCTTTTAGATGCACATGATTCATATTTTCGGTTTCGGTTAGACATGTAACAAGCCCCTAATGTCCAAATAACAAACAACAAACAATAACCTAATGTCTAAATTAACAAAATTCAAATTCACAACTACACTGTTGACTACCAGCCTACTCAAAATTAGCAGCTAATAACAACCTAATTAACAAGATTGAAAGTTTAACAAAACTCAAATTAACAAAACAACCAAATAACAAAACAATCTAAATATCTAATTAACAAAACTCAAATAGTCAAATTCACAGCTAGCTACAAGCCTAATTAACAAGACTAGAAACTAATAAAACAACCAATAACCTAATAACAACCTAATTAACACAATAACACAAACAATCTCCTAGATGATAAGTGAACAAGAGAAAACAAAAATAGAAACAATACGTCCTAAGCTTGAGGGTCACGGGGTCAACAAAGTGCAAACGTTATTAGTTATTACCTACGCCGGAGGGATGAGGCGTCGGAATTGTGAGGGTCGACAGCCACAGGTGCCAGGCGGTGGCGGTGGCCGGCGGGGCTGATTATCAGATCGTTGCTCGTTTTTCGTTAGTCGGAATTAGAGGTCAATCTTGAACTTTTGAAGCTGGAGAGGGATTATATCTCGAAAATCGTCCCTTCGTTCTCCGGTCTTCCGTCTGACCGTTCAATCGGACACCTCTCGAGAGTCGATTCCCCATTTTTGTTTCCCCAATTGCCGCATGATGGCCCTTCGGTTCCCACATCTTCAACTGTTCAACCTGAGCGGCCGCTCCCACTTTTCTTTCTTTTTTTGTGTTTCACGGCTTCCCTCCCATTCACGCATCACATTTTCTGATTTTCATTTGGGTTTTCCGTATTCTTTTAGTCTAACGGTTGGGCCACAAAGCCCATATGATTATATAATAACACATAGTTTGTTTTGTGGCCCAGATACCTAATATATATTATAAAAATTATAAAATTGGGGGCCCTAATTTTTTGGTGGCCCAAAGCCCTAGCTTGGCCCAAGTACCTTAATGGGCCGGCCCTGATGATTTGGTCTTGGTTTTATAAAGATTTTGCGAGTTGGGCGGCCTCACGTATCGCCAAGACTTCACTTTTGAGGTCTTGGTACTGCGATAAATATTTTAATCGGATTGCTTCCCGAAACACGCCACGTCCAGCCAAGGATGGGCCGATCGTCCATCGCGTACCGCGAAGAAATTCAGGGATTTCAAAATCTCCCGCTCCCCCTCGCGTACCGCCTAGGCCAAATCCAGGGTCCTTGGCGTACCGCGAGGACTCCTGGACTTGTCTTTTAAGCCCAATTTCATTGTTCAAGTTGTTTTTTCGGTTGTTTTACGATTACGATCATCGTTTCTGGACTCATTGTCGTTGTTTAACTTATGGTAAGCTTCATAGGACTTAATTATAGTTAAATTGAAATGTTGTTCATTTAATTCCCCAACGTTCGTTAAACAAGACACGTGTGTGCGATTTTCAATAATTTCTCGAATTATCGTTTTGTTGTTCATGTTTGGACTGTTGTGCCACGTGTCACACTAAATTATCTAATTCTAGTGCCACGTATGTAATAATAAGATAAATTATTATTAAAATAAATGAAATGCTGACCTGTAAAAATACAAGGTGTCACATAATTTTCTTTTTAATCTCATTATATTCATAATTTTTTTTCCCAAAATGTTTATAATTACATCAATGTAACAAACAATAATATTGCTACACTAATTTTCATCTTTCTTAAGATAAAACCAACAAAAAAAATTACCTATCATCTTGAATATAAATTACAATGTTACTTTTTTATAAAAATTAGACCATTAAATAAATTTAAATCGATGCAAGTTACATGTGCGATCAATGTAACGAGTTGTAACATAAATATAAATTTATCAAGGCAATGAGTTGTAACTTATATATAAAGCACAAATTACGTAACAATCTATAATTACACCAATATAACAATCTCTATTTAATGTTGTAATTTTAATTTAATGGTTTAATAATTTTAGTTTAAATTAGGTGGGATAAAAATGCGAAAAGGTCAATAGTTTTAGTTTAAATTGTCGAAATTAAATTCGCAAAATAACATCTTATATATATTAGTAATACTAGGTTTTAAACCCGTGTTACACACATGCTGAATAACAAATACAAAAATTAATAAAAATGTAATAATTTTAAATGGCTAACATTACATCTTGTAAAACTCTTATGTTTTTAACCAAAAACAATGAAACATATAATTAACCAGGTGTAAATACCAGATGGTTCAAATACAAATCAACCCATGATGTGTAAATAGAAGCAAATTAAAATTTTGAAACATCTAGTTATTAATGAGCTAAATTAAAATTTTAAATCAATAGTAGAAAGATTGATTTATTTGAAAATTTGAATAATTTCTTATATTGATAAAAATCAATTAATTAAATTAATAGCACTTAATAAATGTGATTGTCTTATTAAGTGCCAAATGACAATTGAGTATGTATGTATGACAAATTGCAAATGAAGATTTTTATTTATTATAGTAGTAAGATTGATTTCATATTAATCTTTTTATTATAGAATTTTTTTGATTCGCAGCATTTGAAGTAAATTAGTAGGGAATTAAACTATAAATTTAACTAATGTTTTGTTTGATTTTGCCAAAAAGGTCTAATTGGCATCTTTTGTCTATGTCACGCAAACCACGGGTTGATATTGGCATCTATATACTGTTTGTTTTACCAAATTTTTCATTAAAAAACGTCTACGCGTGCTCTTGTTCGTGCAAATGTGGCCCAGCTACTTCTAAGATATTTTCAAGTCAAAAGACACACCCACCACCGACGGACACCACCGTTGGTCACCCCCGCCATCGTCAGCCACCCCCACCACCACCACCGTTGGTCACCCCCACCCCCACCGCCACCCCCATCACCCGCTACCACCACTTTATTTTAATAGTTAACAGACGTGACTTCTTCTTGCAGACTGCAGACATTTGATCTACACTTTCTTTTACAGATGTCTGCAGATAGGGGTGTTTATTTTCGGATATCCGAAATTAGGAAAATAAGTTAAAAATTTTAAAAATATATATTTCGGATATACAAATATCCGAAAATTACCCGAAATATCCGAATATCCGAAAAAAAAACTCTTTCGGATATCGGATATCCAAACTATCCGAAAATTTTCAAAACAGGTATCCGAAGTTTCGGATAACCGAACTTTTGGATTTGGATTTTCGGATACGGATTTTTTTGAACACCCATATTTGCAGATGCCATATTTGCAGATGCGGTTCGTATACTACAAACATTTACTTCTTATAAACAAACATCACCTAAATGTACCTTTTAGAATCATAGAATTCATATTAACTTTTATTAGGTTGTGTTAATCTCACACCCAATTCTATATTTTCACATCTTTCATACGTGCCGTATAGTACACTACGCCACGTACAACAACATGCAGACTTGACATGCTGATCAATGATTGCATGTCATACGTCACGTACAACCCTCTACGTCGCGTATATCACCTCGTACCAAAAGTATTGATATTTCTGAACTATGATTGGATATTGTACGCCCACATAGAGGTCTGTACGTGGCGTATAAATAACAATTATATGGAAAAGCAGTCTGCAGCCTAACACATTAAAAAAGTGATATGCCACGTACAGTGCTGTACGAGGCGTATACTGTGACAACTAGTACCTGACCGTCCGGCAAATCCGTACGGTGTGTGTACTTACACTTAAACTATGTGTAAACACTATGTGATGAACAATATGTGATAACAAATCAGTGGAAACAATTAACAGTTGTATATATTTCGACGAGAATTAAAATATAAATATACAACAATACAATGTGAATAATAGTTGTGTGACAACAGGACTAAGAAAACAAATAACAGTTGTATGTGTTTAAATGAAAATTTAAATACAACAAATACAATAATTCATGTGAAGCAACAGTGTGAGAACAAGTAACGAAAACGTATCGGTTGCGATCTGATCTTCACAAATAACAGAAATCAGATGGCCGATAATTCTATGAGTAAACAAGGTGAAACAAGTGTGATTATGTGCAATTAGGTGTCTTTAGTTGAGTACGTCAGTGAGAAAATTCAATGCAAAAACAGAAATTCAGTATCGTTTCGAAATAATAAGCTGACAGTGTGTTTGAGTGGGTGACGATTCACACAAACATATATGTGGGTTTAACGTTCTGAACGACATCTGACAAATAGAAAACCAAAGCAGAAAGTGAAACGTATGCTCGTATTCGTACAGTTAGCGCTCTGTACGAAAACGCGTGTAAGTTACGTTTTCTGACGAAACGGCTAAAACAAACGATTACGAACGTTAAAAAAATAAAAATAAAATAAAAATAATATTTATTAGAAATTACCACCTAAAAAGAATTTTATAAAACTATTTTAGCAAAATTACAAGTAATTAACGTTACGTAACGAAATAACGAGGTTTAACGGTCTAATCGCGAACGAAACGGTAAAAATAAGTAAAATATAATATTTTACGTTTTACAATTTTGAAACTCATCAAAAATAATCCAAGAATTATAAATTATGGTTTAAAATGCTTAATTGCGTAACCGGAATAATACGCGCGTAAAAATACGCGAAAACGACATCGAGCGAGACCGAACACACGGGTAAACACCCGGGGTATAAAACCCCATTTCTTTCTCCTTCTTCATTTTGGCTGATCACAATCTCTCTCTCCACTCAAGATCTCATCTCTCTCTACTCTCTTTCTAAGATTCTTCAACACTCCACCATAGCAAACCACCACCACATTTCGTGTTCTTGGTGTCTAAACGACCCTCTCAACGAGTAGAACAAGGAAGTACAGAAGATCTAACCTGAAACAAGCTCGGTTGGAAGAAATTCTAGAGAGAAGGTTCCGATTTTAGGGTTTTCTACAAACCCGACCCAACAACGGTTTTAACCGGATTAAAACACCTCTTTTTCGACCCATACACCTTCTAAATGACTTTACTCACATAAACCCACTCAAAACGACTATATATACGACTATAACTCTAAGTCGTCTTCTCCCATGGCTGAAAACCAGTTCGGCCGAATGGCCGGGAGAATGAGTCGGGAGAATGAGCCATTCGGGTGGACTCATTCAGGTGAACACTCATTAGCATGACTCATTCTTACGAAAATCATAAGAATAGGTCATTTTCACTACACGAACTCAGTTAACAACTCAAATTTCAAAAAGAACAATTAAATAAGGGATCATAACTCATATAACATTTAATCAAACACAGGACTGTGAATACAACATCAGTACGACAACAGTGAGCATGTACATTCTTGAGTCTTAGTCAACCACTACAACAATAAGGTGAGTTCATATGCCCCTTTTCTAATCTTTTGATTTTAACTTCGAGGCTGAGAAACATGCTAACTCTTTTATTTATTTAAAAGCTTTAGTATATTATTCAATTATCCTGTGATTTAGTTAATAATGATTCTATCTTTATCATCATATTCTTATCTTATCATTATCATTACGTGTGCTTGTGTGTGAATTAACATGTAAAACATAACAGGTATGATATCATGATAACATAACTTCATGATACCATCCCATCAAAATGAATGACACAATGCATCAAGGCTAGATCTCATAACAACGGGCTTATAACACTGAGACGACAAGAGTGATGCTCATGATAATACAATTTCATGATGACATCATTCACCACATTTATTAACATTGTGTAATGAGACGAGCTCTTATAACACGTTGTTAAAATCACTGAGAATACATAACATCGAGATAACATTTGAGACAAACACTTGGGATATCAAAGATGACATTATGATAACGTAATTTCAAGATGCCATCCCTCACATATGCTAACGTTGTATGATAAGATGAGATCTTATTCAACAATGTTAAAGACTAGAGATCATAGCATTATGTTCATTTTATTTTGATTACACCATTAAAACATAACAAGGATGATGTCACGATAACATAATTTCTTGATATCATCCAAACTTTGAAATAACATAAGTCTAATAAGAAGTAATCTTAATACACTTTGTTATTAACACTGAGGTGACATTGAGATAACACTGAGACAATTACAAGTGATAACAAGAATGATAATCATGATAACATAATTTCATGATAATAATATCATTCACACATTTACTAACATTGTGTAATAAGACAAGTTCTTATAACACTTTGTTAAAGAGTATGAGAACACGTAACACTGAGAACAGATAACACAGAGATGATGAAAATGGGTGAACAGATGACTACAATTAATTACTATTAAGACTGTTAGCATTATATCACAACAATCATGTGTTCATGTATTCAAGTCCAATTGTAAGTCCCTTAAAATGAATTGTTTACCATTTAATTTAGTGCGACTAAACCGACGATAGCGTAGTGGTGCCATAGGTTTGACAAACCGCCGGCGAGTGAGGTCGGTACGTTGATCGTATTTTATCATTGGCCGGTAACGTATGACAGGTAACAGGGCGACTCAAGTCAGGTTTGGTAAACGACACATGGTGATATTAATCTACAGAAACTAATTGTAATTATTCCTTCGATTCTATTAACTAGTAGACTGAGGAATTGATTTTCTCTCATGTCATCATACTGGTAATAGTCTCGTTGAAGGCTATGAAACTATGAGAACACAAATGGGATAGAGGTAAATGGGAGACATTGTGGTCTGATTACGTGAGTTCCACAATGTGTTCCATATATGCTGTATACATTTAGGCCAATTACATTACTCATGGGTTAACTATTACTCCTTTAATTAGAAGTAAATTATAGTTAACCTTCACTAGAGATAATAATAATAATAATAATAATAATAATAATAATAATAATAATAATAATAATAATAAGGATAAGATTGGATAAATCTGTTTCCCTTAAAACACATAGGGGTTATCATCACTTAGGTCTTGATAACTTATTTCCCTCATACTATTTTATTCTATACATATAACAAATGGGGTGAACACATGTGAGATAGGAATGGGTATCCATAATTGTATTACAAGTGGTGTTAAATTCTGTTAAGCATGTGGTGGGATGCCGGCTGGGGGCTTGTTTCCCCTACGTAAGCCCTATATATAAGCATGCTTGATTTGGGTGAAACACTATTTGTAAGTATAACTATGGAGAGGACATTGTGTGAGACAAATGAGACAATTATCAACAAGACTTGTGTGAAACATTATGAGTGTGAATAACAAATGGGGTGAACACATGTGAGATAGAAATGAGTATCCATAGTTGTATTACAAGTGGTGTTGAATCCTGTTGAGCATGTGGTGGGATGTCGGATGGGGCTTGTTTCCCCTACGTAAGCCCTATATATAAGCATGCTTGATTTGGATGAAACACTATTTGTAAGTATAACTATGGAGAGGACATTGTGTGAGACAAATGAGACAATTATCAATAAGACTTGTGTGTAACATTGTGATTGTGAATTTCAATAAATCAATTGTTTTCAATTACTAAACTTATGAACTCACCAACCTAGTGTTGACTTTGTTTAAATGCATGTTTTATCTGGTGACGAACATGTTTAGTCACCAGACTCAGGATGCATTAGCTAGGGGACTTTTATAGTGGACCTAGCTACATTTTGTGTGTATAATTTTTGATGACATGTTTTGGTGAATCACTCTTGTAGATCTAGTGTAGTTACAAGATAGAAAACTCAATGATTCATTTGGATAGATTTACTTAGTTAAATTATGAACATGACAATGTAATTTAACTTTGTAATTTTATATCTATGTCATTTAGCATTTCTCATTTATATATCATGTGCCATTTAAACAATCTGATCATTTCGATTATCACAACGATATCGCGCCCCGGGAACCTTCCGCCCAACGGGAAAGTCGATCCAGCCCGCCGGCTCGGGTTGTGATATATACATGACAATAATTGGATTCAAAGTCTGGTGAGAGTACCAAAAATGAAATTATACACCACATATAGACCTATACGACACATATACAAATTTTGAAATTAAATTATCGTACAACCAATGAAACAACATAAGATCCCTAAATTATATATATAAGGAACGAACGAACGATTTGTATTGTGTTTTGTATCATTTTGTATTTATAAATACAAAATAATATTAAATTGATGAATTACCATGTATAATTAAATTACATGGAAATGAATAGTGTATATATGATTATTATATATTTATTGGGCCAATTGATTTTATATATATATATATATATTATATTAGTTAGTTGGGCCTATTGATTATATATATTCAAATTATATATTATATTATTTAGGTGGTTGTTGCATGTAGTAACCCTTTGAAAATTTAGACTTGGACCATCATAAATTTTTTTACTTTGAAAAGTAGTAAAATGAGATAATTGTATTAAATTTGAGATATTTATTTAAAGATTTATGTGTTATTGAAATTTGAGAGATTTGTTTAAATATTTGGGTTTTTTTTAATTCATACGATTGGTGAGACGGATTTTATGAGTAATTTTCTTTTATTTTTATAACATATTTTGTTGGATATTGGATGTCTGATTAACGCTAAGTTCAACGTTACTATGATAGGTATGATCCAAATAGTTACACTTTGGAAGGCAACGACTTGATGTTTAATTGTTAAACACAATATACGATCACAAATTATCCGTTAAGGATTTGGTGATGTTATTATTTGTGAAATAATCAGTGAGAATTAATTATAGAGATATTTATATTTAAGTAATTAAAAATAAGTACTTAAGGGTTTTAAGTATAAATTATTATTTTATAAATAATGGGTTTGCACTCCACAATAAGTGGATCTAAAAATTGACACATTCAAAAACCCTAATTCCCTAATCCCACCCTTAGGAGCCGTTGGCCAAAGGAACCTCCCTTTGGGGTTTTTGGGCGCGACACAGCACCACCACTGAGCCATTGTTAAGCAGCCAAGGGTGCTGTAGGCTGCGCAAGGGACCGAACAAAGGGACAGCGTCGGAGCATGTAGGCCCACGCAAGGAGGAGCCTTGACCGGGCCAGAAGCTGAGCAGCACCAAAGGCAGCACCGGGTGCCAGCAGCCGCATCAGGGGGCCACACCTAGTGCTACTCCGAGCCACACCAGGCAGCACATCGGGCCACAACCGATCCATTTGTGAGCCGCAAGGGGCTGCCGCCCAAACCGTGGCTGAACCGCGAGCCGAACCAAGCCAAAAGTAGTTTTGGACCATTCCTGAGTTTCGTGGGACGAGATCCGGAATCGGTTGATCATAGTGAGTCAACTAGCGAGACCGTTGTCAATCCATTGTGTGGATTTGGAACTATTTCGTAAATGTCGATTTCTAAAACCCCCTATGGTTGTGTTGTTTGAATTTAATTATTGTTTAAACTGTTTGTAACTGGTAACTGATTTGGAAATTGTTTCGATTACGAATCGAAAGGTTATAAAAGTTCTGCTGTGTTAGATCTGATCTGTCAGTTTAATCTGGTTGTGTGAAAACTGATTTAATCAATTAATATGATTAATTGAATCTGATTAAATAAAAAATAACATAGAATTCCCAACATATTTGTGAAGATTTTGTATGATTTTATATTTTTATAATAAATTTGGATACAGTTCGTGATGAGAGATTTGATTTTATTATGCAACTTATGCTTTTGCAAATGATATATAATACCCATTTTCGAAAGTGTACTGCGATAACACGTCGTAACGCGCGGGGTGAATAAACCTAGTTTAATAGTAAAAATGACAAACGTTATAAAAATTTTTGTTAATATTTAAAACTATTAAGCGTTAGAAAAAGTTTTAATTTTTAAAAATTACAATTATTAACGTTACCGAATTTTTTTAATTTAAAGTTTATTAAAAAAATTAATTTTTTAAACTATATGTAACGTATACATCTATACTACACGTATAATTCTTCAATGTTGAGAAGAACATAGCTAATTTTAATAAAAAATACATATATGTCACGTAGAGATAAAATACATATATGTCACGTAGAGATCTCTACGTGGCGTACAACACAGAATTTTATCAATCATATCGTGAAATTTATGGTTGCGGGTGTCAGATGTCGTACTCCACGTAGAGAGCTGTATGTGGCGTACAACACGCGCGACAACGAGGTGCATGGGTTTGTTGTACGTGTCGTTGAGAGCTATACGACACGTACAGAACCAGTGGGGTGTTGAATTAAAAAAGTGAGGTGTGCAAATAACCATTCCGTTTTTATTTTATATTTGAAGTTTTCATTTCAATAAAGTTCTCAAGGTACAGTCATTTTATTTGTCATTGGATTTTTTACCTGCACGTTCCTTGGTCTCATAAATTTTGCAAACAGATTTGAAAACCAAATTGAGTTTGATTTCTACCACGCTAAGCAAACTCTACTTAGAGCATGATTTGAACCAGCGGGCAGCAGGTCCTAAGTTCACATAAATGAAATAACAAATATTCAAAAATTTTATTTCTATTTTTATTTTTCGAAAATTTCAACACATTCACATTTGCAAAAGTCTTTTTTCAATATTGCGTGACATTCTTTTTATAGATATAGCAATCTAGAATATATTACTGCTAAAAAGTATGGAAATTGTGGCATATTTAATTATTAATTCATAGATCAAAAGTTGGTTTCGAGATCTGTTCTTTTCTGATAAAATAATTATTTCACATTCAATCGCTATAAAGTGCATTAAAATAAATAAATAAATAAATTAATTAATTAACAGGTAGGAGTTAAAAATAGAAACTGAGAAAAATATTAGGTTTCATGCATGTGACAGATTTATTATTCATCTGCCAGTTGTTTCTGCTGGATTTCATGTGGTTTAATTTATGCGACCGTTTTGACTATCTTTTTTTTTTTTTTTTTTTTTTTTTTTTTTTTTTTTGACTATCGTTTATAATTTTGTTTTTTCCTCTTTTTATTTAATTTTGATCCTATAAGTACATAATTAGTAATTTGTAATAGGTTATGTTAATATGTTAGTATCTCGTGTGTTACACGTGATGAATACAAAATATAATAAATAGTTATCAATGAAAATATAAATAATATAAGATGATTATTAATATAAAATATGATTATAATTTCATACAATTTAAAACATTAAATAATAAAATAATTATGTTATTTTATAAATATTTTTTTTCAAGGTTTGTATCTTTAAATGTTTCATTTTAAAATACTATTTTTAAAATTCTATATTTTATAATATTAATTTAAAACTATATGTTTTTCTAATATTAATATATTATTAATTAATTAAAAATATTTTTAATAATTAAATATTAAAAAATTTAAATCTTCTTATTAATATATATATATTAAAATGGAACCAAAATGAATAATAAAAATATGCATATTATATTGAAATAGTAAATATGTATATTATATTAAATAGTATGCATAATCAATATATATATTAAAATGCAACCAAAATTAATGGTAAAAATATGCATATTATATTGAAATAGTATACACACACATATACATATAGTGAAAAAGAACGTGGTTTTTTCTAAGATTTCGGTGGTGTAACGGTGATTTATTTCTTCTCATAAAAAGTAGTGTTTTCTTAGATATTTTGTTTTTCTTTAATTCAAACAATTGGTTACGGTGAGAAAGATTTTGTGAGTAATTTTTTTATTATTTTTGTAACATATTTGTATTGTATGATTTTATGTTTTAATGAGAATTAGTATAGAGTTCGTGATAAAATATTTAATTTTGCCGTGTAACTTATGCTTATACAAATGATATATAATACACATTATCGAGATTACACTTCGATAACCCGCCGCAACACGCGGCGGGGAAAACGTAGTTCTAATAATTTACTAATTTACTATAACTTTATAAACAATAATAAGATTTAAATTATGTAATATCTTAAGAGATAATTTTTTAATTGTTGAATATTATTATTATAATTATTATTTGTTTTTTAATTTTTTGTATATTCATATTTCTAAATTCACTAATACCCGATAAATCAAATATATAAATTTTTATAAAAATTATTATTTATATTATGTTGTATATATTCAACACATGTAATACATGAGTTTTAATGCTAGTTATATAATATAAGACGTATATAACAAGAGAAAGACGAGAAAATAAAATTAAAATTTCCTAGAAACATAACATATGTCCATAAAAACCCATAAAAACTTTTATTTATTAAATAAATTGATGTATATGAGTACGAAATGCAGTTAATTTTAGATATTAAGTATTTACTCCTTACTACTCATTGTCCTTTTATCTCTAGCATCAAAGAGACGCCTAATGTATATTGTTTGTTTCATATTTTACAATCATTGATTCCATAAAAAGATAATATATATATATATATATATATATATATATATATATATATATATATATATATATATATAAGCCCACCGTCATCACAAGGCCTCTACCATTATCAATTGAAATAATTAGCTAGCACTGATTTTAGACAAATTTAAAGACGAATGGAACTACACAAATCCAGAATTTTTTTTAATATGTGATCACTTTTTATCGTTGCTTTTATTACTATTACAACTTTTAGATCTCATCTGGTTCAGGTTAGATTTTAGGGTAATTTCGTAATTAAGCATGCTCATAGTTTATAATTAAAAAAATCATTTTTGGGATTTGAACTCTTGATTTTTTCGTTAACTATTACACCAATTTCAATTTTAATATTGTTAATCATTTTCAATTAAATTTATGTGATCAACACAGAAAGGTTGTTGCTATTTACATTTTGTTTAAGGTATTCGTTTCTATTTACATCCTATTCTATATCATCATATTCTACTAGCATTAAATATAAATTCATTTATTCATTAATTACCACTCTTTTTCATTAATTAATATCCTTATTTATTAAAAATTTAATTATTTATTAAATATTACACAAGGATAAAACGTTAATAATATTTTATAATTGTTATTTAAACATTATATTGTGTGAATATCATTTATATTCTAACTTTATCTTTTCATTTTATTTTCTAATATTTTAGTTTTATTCCTTTTCTAACAATGACTTTTAAATGTTGTATATGCATTTCTTTTAAACTTATTAAAATTGTGCTAGTTTTGAGTTATGAAAGACATTGTTATACACTAGCTTTTATATAAATAACGTTATATATGTGTGTGTGTGTACACGCATGCGTGTTAAATCTTGCATTGAATGAGTTTCGTTACTTTAAGAATTTAGTTTCGTTATCTTTAGATTAATTTATTATTTTTTTAAATGTTTTTAAAGAATTTAGTTTTAAAATTTCTTTTGATTTGAAAAGATAAAATATTACTTTAAAATATTTTTTTTTTATAAAACTGGTTTACGCATATATTGAAATAATACTTATTAATTTGATTTCTTTGTTTTGTTTTCAAAATTGAGTTTTGATGTATTTATTTTTTATGAATAGAATTTGTTTGTTATTTTAATTAAATATTTGTTTATTTATGTATGGGTAAAACAAAATATACTAACAATATATGTTAATTAAATATTATCTTGTATTTACTTTTCTTAAATTTGAAAATTTCTAAATTTTAGATAAATAAGGCAAAATTTATTGTTGTTTTTTAGTCAAAGTGTATTTAATTATATTTGTGTTAATTACACGAATGGTCCATGTGGTATGTCCAGATTGCACTGATGGTCCCTAACTTCCAGAAATTACATCGGTGGCCGAATTGTTTGCAAAAGGGTAACACAGATGGTTCCTGGAGTGGATGTCCGTTAGATTTTTCTGTTAAACGGGATGTAAAATTACCCAAATACCCTCCGTTCTTAAAAGTTGAAAAAAAAACACACCTACCCCTATTTCCTTCCCCACTACCAGGTTCGCCACCACCTCCGGTGGCCACACCACCACCATCAACACCGTTGTGCATGAGATTTAGCAAATACCCAAGATTACAAACCTTAGAGGTAAAGAATTGAAATGCCTTCAGTGGAAGAATCGATCCAGGTCGAAGTGGAATCTCGTGTCGAGTCAAGATTCAAGAAGAGGTGTCGGCGATGGCTGAAGACTCCGATCTGTCGCCGATGCAACATCAAACCTTGCTCCACCATGTCCTCATCGGTGCTTGTACGACTAGACCAGCATTCAAGAGCAGCTGCCATGGATGGGTGGGTGGAGACCAAATGCTCGTCATGTGTCGACGGTGGTGATGCTAGGGTGGAGCCATGCCAACAGTGATGCTAGGGTGGAGCCACGGCGGTGATGTTGAAGAAGTTGGAGCAGATCGAGTGGTGGTTGGCTGACATTGTCTCCAGTGATGATGTGGTCATCAATGATGATGTGGTCGCGATTCCTGTCGCAATTAGTGTCAAATGTTGTGGTCACTGGTGATGGTGTGGTGGTAGTGTGGTGATGGGTGGTGGGTAATTGCTGGTGAAGGTGGTGATGTTTGCTGTCTGGTCGCCGGTGTGTTAACAGAGAAGAGATGTTAGGGTTTTCTCCTAAGAGAAGGAGAAGGGTGAGGTAAAGAGGTAAGAGTATTTTGGTCATGTAGAAAAATTTAACAGAAAAAGATAACGCCCATCCAACCCAGGGACCACCCATGTTACTTTTTGCAAAGTATTTGGCCATCGTTATAATTTCTGATAGTTAGGGACCATCTGTGCAATATGGGTAAACCACAGGGACCATCCGCGTAATTAACTCATTATATTTAATGTAGTGGAGTAAGGTGTGATTGAAAAATAGAGTAGGGTGTAATTTCAAACATCCATCCAAAAATCACATGAGTTCAAATGAAATTCAAATATACGTTTGATCAATGAGTTGAGATTTAATTGGGTCCCTTAACTAGTATCTAATACAAATAAGCCTGCCCCTGGATAAATGAACATGTCTATCATTTGTGGGAACATATTAGACATTACATGCATGTTGAATAAACTCAATCATGTTGCAAATTTGGTATTGTAGTAGCTAGCATGAGACATGAAATATCAAAGGGGGGAGAGGGTCGCCTCCCTCTTTTTTCTATAAGTAGAGTCGATAATGTTATTAGGTTGGTATTTTATGGTCAGATACATGGTCGGTATATCTTTGAAACCTCAGATGGAGAGAATAAACGGACTCCTCAATGGCTACTTAAGTCACTTTAGTGGTACCTGCTGTTATCTACTGTAGGACCTCCGTCCCCAAATCGAAGAAAAGGAGCAGGAACAAGAGGTTGTCCTCTCCTTGGCCAGTATATTGATACCCCCGATCATCCACATGTTTTTGCTAAATAACCTTACATGTGTTGGAAGATGTTGCCATGGGGATAGGTCCTTCAATGACATGATATGACTTCTTGTAATGCGTAAGAACAATTCCAAGATTGCAATAAGAGTCCATGAAATCAAGTTGCAAAAATCATCCTATTTTAAAACGTGTGTGGCCTAAGACTCTTGGGTATCATCAATCATGACACACCATCTTTCCTTGTTACAAGTGAATGGAGTATGGACCATGACAACTCTCCACATGAAAATTCTCACAATATGTGAGTTGACTAAAAAAAATGACATTGAATTATCGTTTTAGATAAATGTGTATTTGATGTTCTGTTTAGGCCGATATTCCAAAAGGTATTTATGTGATGAATATGCTAATTATATATTTATATCTAATGCAAAACAACTTTTAATTAGCAATACTAAATTTCTATTTATTTGATTTTAGTCACAAAAGTTTAAAGAGTAGATATATAGTTTTTACACTGGGTTTCTTTAAAGTTTTAATTTTTGGTTATTTATAACTATCGTTTTGTCTATGTTTTCATACATGTTTTTTACGTTTACTTATACGATAAAGTACACTTTTGAATAGTAAATATATGGTTTTTTCATTGCAGTTTTTTTAATGTTTTGATTTTGAGTTCTTTAATTTATGCTCACCTTTTTGTTTGTGTTTTTATTCGAAATCTTACTTTTACAATAAAGTATACTTTTGGGTTTACAACAGAATGATGGTCTCTTTTACAAAGGAGTAGTGTTTATGACAAAATGTTAGCTATTACAACATGTTTTCTCACGTGTGTTTTTATATTTGTAAACATGTTACCATTGCAACTATACACAAAGTTACTGTTGTCATGTACAGCTAGTAAAATCTTGTTCCTATTTATTTCCTGGATATGAATTCGTCGGTATAATGTCTAAATAAATCATTATATTATTAGTCATGAGTTTTATAAATAAAAATCCATTATTATTTTATTCTTGAAAAAGCTCAATTGTATGTTCTCACTAGTATTCAAAGTTTGTGTCATAGACTTTTAGTTTATATTTCACCAAACTCTTTATTTGCATCTTACATCTTTATAAAATTTATTTGTCATGTTGAAATCCTAAAAATCAACACAACTACAGTCAAGAAACAATCACATATATATGGACAAACAAAAATATCAAATGACCCAAGGACAAACACATATCCAAATATCCAATGCCTGAACATATTCAAGAACCTTATTAAACTTTATTTGAGAATTTTCTATCTTACATTGTTTAGGTAAAAGACAAACAAAACCATTCCTTTACATTTCCCAAAATGAACAAATATATAGGTACAATACATGAGAATTAAAATTAAAATTATGACAATATCCATATAAAATAATGTTATAATCATATTCAAAGTCACACACAACAAACACAAGGCCATGACTAGCATGCTACACAAAATACATACTAATGGTACCATTTACATATATTAACTCTATGTTTAGACCATGTATGCAATTAAACCCCATGCCCCCTCTCTCTCCCCCTTCGTCCAGTAGTCTATATTGTAGAGCTTTTTAGATGAGTGGTCATAGATAAAAATCTAAACAAATGAGCAAAGTAGTTTAAAATAGGAATATGGAAGATACGTTCAATCACCCCTTTATCACTTTACATACGAGTCACATAAATAACTCTTCTCATCATTCTCTCTTCATATACACATGTGTAACCATCACTCACTCATCACCCTTCTTTATAGTCGTTGGATTCAAAAGTGACCCCCTTTAGAAGAGGCGTTCACCCAGTAACCAGGCTCACACCTAGCTCGTCACACAAGTGTATGTCACACCAGGGGTGTCGTGGAGTGGGGGACGTGATTGGGGAGTGACACCCCTGTCACCTGGGTGCTCACGCCCACTACACACAGCCTTAGCGATATGTTATGGGGATGACTGGGGGTGTGAATGCTCTTGGTCATGCCCCTTCATGCCTCTCTCCACTACAGCCCGGGCGTGACCATGCATGAGCATGGTCACGGGTGAAGATGTGGTGAAGGGGTGATAGTTTAAGTTCTATGTGAAGAGTGTAATGAGGGGGTGATGATTACACATATGTATGTGAAGAAGTTTAAGTTTTATGTGAAGAGGGTGATGAGGGGGTGATGATTACACATGTATGTGAAGAGGGGTGATGCTTTTCGTTGTTTATGTTACGGTTATATGGAGTGATAAGGGTGTGGTGACTACACATAGCCTTAGCGAAGAAAAACACATAACTGCAAACAACAAGCATTTAATGCAATGAGTAGTGCAGGACTCCAGGGTTAAAGGTGAAATTAATGAATATAAGAGACTGGGAGTTTAGTATATAATTAGGGTTAACAATTTTAGACGCGTGCATTGTTAACACGACATGACACGATTTTAACGTGTTTTCTGTTAAAAACAATTCGACATGTTAAGACTTGATTATTTTTGTGTCTAAACAAATAAAAACCTGTTAAAATGTTAAGACCTGTTAATACATGTTTAGAATTTTAAAATACAAAATACTTGTTTAAATCTTTGTTAAAGCCTGTTAAGATTTGATATAATACCTATTTGAAAATTGCTTAATTTTTTTTTAATTTCTTTACGGAAACAGTCATGAGAATCACTCTAAATAAGCATGGAAGTATTTGTTAGACGTCTTTTTTCTTGCAGTGGTGGAACCGTCATGAGGGCTCATGTGTCCACATATGCACCAGACATGGATGGATGAATCAACTTGAGTGATGACAAAAGTATGTTTATTTAAGGTTTCACAGCTTATCAAGTTTGTCTTCAATTTATTCACTTAATAGTATGATTAAAGTTCATATTTTTGTATCAAGATGTTTTGATTTTTACAAGCTGCAACATCTTTCAGAGCTTATAGAAACTAACCCGTTTCAACTTGAGACCCAACTTTACCTAACTGTCCCACTTTTCCACAGTGGTGGATACATGATTTTTTTCAGTGGGTTCACTATTTTCAGATGTTTCAATTTAATAGAACCGAACAAATAAAATTCAGGTTAGGATTGGCGGTTTGAGTTTTGTAATAACAGTGCGATATATTTAGTCAATGATTAAAATTAGAAAACATCGTCATTAAAGAGTTCGGAGGTACATAGTGCACTTTCGTTTAAGAATTCTGAGCTCTAGATCAAGCGACAGTCAAGGGGGGTCACACGCCCTTGTGGGTCCAAGGTGGCGGTCCCGTTGGCTAGTCAGCAGCCAGCGGGCATGGGTCAAGGGTGCAACACCCCTTGTAGTGTTCGGGGCAATGCCTTGAAACCTAAATGAAATTTGCTAAGTTTATCTGACAAAATTAACTTGACTAGAGTTTTTAACCACCAATAACTATCATTTTGCTTGCTAAGTTTATATGACCGGAAAATGATTTTAACACGATCATATAGAAACTAAGCATTGATTATCAAGATTTCTCTAACAAAGAACACTTGCTTCAATCAAGTTGATAAATTGCTGTGAAAATTACATTAAGAATTCACTCTTAAAAATCTTTATGGGTTCACCTTACCTTTGGGGCAAAATCGTACTTAGGATTCACCCCTAAAATACTAATGGGTTCACCCCTATTGTTTAACTCTATCGAAATATTTTTTTCCTACAAACGTGTCGAAGCACGGTGGATTCCCGTGAACCCACTACCTTGTACCTAGATCTGCCCATGCTTTTCCAGGTATACTTATCTTGACATATTTATAAAGTATGACTAATCAAAGTAAGAAATGGGGATGAGATATTATTATACCAAACATTAGTATTGATTAACATATTCATTTTTATCGGTATGACATGTTCTCTTATTTTAGTAGCTCATTATTTTCTTATTTTCATTGCTTTGTGATTCTTTTAATAGAGTTGGCATTTGTTTCGAATGTTAAGGACTACGATTTGGTATTATGACATTAAACCACTCGGCCATCAGACGGGTATAAAACTAGTTAGGAAGGGAGACGGATTGGGATACCCTTTTTTTAATCTTATTTTAATAAAGCTCAGCCCAATTTTATAGCATAGGTCAAGTAGTCAACCTCAATATATTTATCCAAGCTCTTTTATGTTTAGTGAAATTTATCGGTGCGAGAGATTGGGACTTTTTACAAAGCCATTTGGAGCTACACTTCATCTTTTAAGTCAAAATTTAGATCCACGACTAATAACTATGAGGGGTTGATGTAAAAAAATTGCCTTTAAATAAATATAAAATAAAAGGAAAAACAAGTATATTGGACGACTTTCCTTCTCACCAAATTGGGCTGTTGAAGCCACTGGCCCAATACTCTACCAAGTGTTATTGAGGACTTGAAGGGTGAGTGGGTGACTGGTAGAGGTGGGCAAACCGGGTTCAAAACCCAACCCGAACCGGGTTCAAAATGGACCGGGTTCGGTGGAACCGGTTTTGAGTTAAACCCGAACCGGTTTCACATTTGTAGATCTAAACCCGGTAGAACCGGGTAGGGTAGGGTCGGGTCCAGAACCGGGTACACCTACCGGGTTCAAACCGGGTTCGGTTTAAATTTTTTTTTTTTTTTTAAAAATTTGAATACATAAATAAAAAAAAATAATATTAAAAACATTCATTATTATTTATAATAATTTACAATAAATTACATACATAACTTAAAAATAAAAATAACTTTTAATACATTTATTTATATTTCAATTATTTAAAAAAAAAGACATACATAAATAAATAAAAAATACTTGATTTAAGAACATGAATAAAAAAAATAATGATATTAAAAAAATTCATTATTATTTCTAGTAATTTTACAATAAATTACATACATAACTACGTAAGTACATAACATAAAAATAAAAATAACATATTTAACATTTATTTCTCTTTTAATTATTTAAAAAAATAAAAGACATACATAACTTAAAAAGATAAATACAAATACAATAACTTGAAAACATGCGTTTTATTCCGTGCTCGTTCCCGCTTGCGTTTGCGTACGTTTACGAGCACGAGCTTCTTGTGCAAGTTCTTCATCGGATATGTCGGGAGATAATCCTTCCTCCACCTCCTCTTCGTGTACCCTTGTTTCAAGTTCGATTTCATCTTCGAGGTTTGTTATGTTTTGAATTCGATCGATCGCGTCCAAGTGATCTTTTAAGCAAATACACATCTCTACTGATTCCGGAGTAAGTCTTGTTCTTCGTAAAGATAATACCCTGCCACTAAGAGAAAACGCAGATTCCGAAGCTACCGTAGAAGCTTGGACGGTTAGTAAATCACGTGCCATAGTGGATAGAATCGGATAATCGGATTCCTTTCCTTTCCACCATGACAAAAGGTCTAAATTGTGATAATCCTCGGATTGAAAAGTGGAAACAAAATCTGTTCCACTGTACCTTCCGAGCTCACTTGAAGGGGTGTTACCCCTTTGTCGTTTTGCCGTTTCATTACGAACGGTATTAAATAAACTAAGAAGCGGATCACGAGGTCTACTACTCGAGCTTGATGCGCTCGTGCTCGTACGTATGTTTATATTAGGACCATATTTATTTAAATAAAATTCATACATACTTTGTAAACTTTTTTGAAAACTTTTTTTTGCATCATTTGAAAAATTTGGATCTTCTTCATGAATATCCAAATTATCATTTATTTCGTCTATCAAACATTCAACTCCCGTAACATTCAAAATTGGGTTTAAAGCAGCGGCACAAGTAAACACGGGTGGTAAATCTTTAAAATATTTCTTTAATTTGAGTTTCATTGGACTTATCATTTCTTCAAACATTTGGTTTTTCATTTCAAAATTTTTTAAATTTGACGTCATCAAATACAATTCTGGTAACACCAATGGACTAGTAGGATAATAAACCCCTGATAATTTTGTAGTGGCGGTTTTAAAAGCTTCAAGAAAATCTTTTAAATCTTGAATATTCTCCCAAGCTAAGTCCGAAAATTGTTCGGCGTAACCACTTTCACAAAGACTCGTATGAAATGTTTGTAAAGTTGCTCTTTGTTTTAAAGCACTTTCAAACATTTTAAAAGTGGAGTTCCACCGAGTAGGTACATCCCAATTAGGACCATAACAAGGTCTGTTCGTATCTTTACACAATTTTTTGTAATCGGTAAATGTTTTTCTACTTTTTTTAAAAACATCATGTATCATATTTCTAAAACCATATTTGAAAGTTTCAAGATTCGGTGAAGAAAGACCGTCTTGCACCGCTAAGTTAATAATATGTGCTACACATCGACTGTGGAAAAATATACCATTACAAAATGGTGTGTATTTTAATTTTAATTTTTCCACTGCAGCAGTGTTGTTTGAAGCATTATCAAATGCTATTGAAAATAGTTTATTTTCCAACTTAAATTGTGTTATTACGAAATCTAATAGTTGAAACAAATATTCAGCCGTATGTGGATACGGGAAAAGTTCAAACGCAATCGTACGTTTCATTATTTGCCACGAAACGGGATCCACCCAATGGGCGGTGACGCAAATATACGATTCCGGTAAACCATGAGGTGCAGACCAAACGTCTGTAGTTAAGTTTACACCAGTGTTTAGGTTTTCAAAAAATAAGATCAAATCATTTTTTGCCTTATTCCACATTTTTAAACAATGACGCCTTAGCGTCCTTCGACTTACATGATTATAACGAGGCTGAAGCGTATCTCGAATCATGTTTGTTAAACGAGGGTTGTCGAAATGTCCAAATGGCAACGCCTCTTGAATCACGAACTTCGCCATTCTATCACGAACCTCGTCTACGTTGTAGTGAAAAATTCCACCATCATTACTGATTTGTGTTTGTTGACTTTCTGGATCATTCTTCAACGCCTTGCAAAATGGTTTGGTAATATGTTTCTTCAAACTCGTGTTTGATTCTTTTGCAAGAAGCATACCACAATACTTGCAACGAGCCTTTTGAGACCCATCACTCATCTCAACTAAATCCCAGTTACACCATATTTCCATGTTCCTACTATGCGTAAGAACACGGACAACTGTAACTTCGGTGTTAGAACCTTGACCAACAGAAGATGTAGAGTGAGCCATTGCTTTAACAAGGTTATACTTGTTTAAAATACGAGTGTTGAAAAAAATGGATCGCTAAACAAAGAGTGTAAAGCAGTCGGGTGTACGAAACGAGAGCGTTTTTTGCTTAGATTGTTTGTTTTCAAGTGTGTAATCAAACTAAACCAAGCCACAACAATTTATACTAAGTTTTGGACCAAAAAACATTAAAAAAACGGCTAGAAATCGGTCCAAACGGCTAGTTCAACGGCTAGAACTCAAATTTTTTGTTAAAACGGTCAAAACCGGGTTGAAACCGGGTTCTAGCTACCGGGTTGGAACCGGTTCGGGTTGGAACCGGTTTGGACCCGCCTGAAAATTTCAAATTCGAAACCGGTTAGGAACCGGTGGGTTCTACCGGGTTGGAACCGGGTTGGGGTAGACCGGGTTGGAACCGGGTCCGGTTCCGGTTGAACCCGGGTTCGGGTTTGAAACCGGTTTTGATGCCCACCTCTAGTGACTGGTGGACAAATTCACTTTGAGTAAGTTGGCCCAATATTAAACCCAATACCATAATTATATTTGTTTTAAAATAACAAACAAACTTACGCAGTATATTCTCATTTTTTAGTAGGATTTTGGGAGGAAAGATGAAAACAAACCTTACTCATATCCCAGTTGAGACAGAGAGGCTGCTCCGAAGGAGTCTCTGACTCAAACTTATCATTTGAAGTTAATCATTCCAACGTATTTTTCATAAAATAAGTAAAATAATGTTAAAATTAGTGCAATTTTAGTTTTGGCCCCTTGAGGGTACAAAAATATGTACATTATATGTGTGCACCGCAAAGGGGGCGGATGCTTTAAAGTATCTATAAGAATTTAAATAATAATAGCAAATCCTGCGCTCCAATTTGATTTTATATGTTTCGCTCTTGATAAAACCACAAACAACCTATTCACTTTGCTTTAAACTTCTCTTCTGGACTGAAAGTTTGACTGTTTTTTCACGGTTTTAAAACAAATCATGATTTATTGGCCTATTAGATATATGAGCTTTGTGTGATTTTGGGTCTTGAGGTATACTAGTGTCTACTTATCAAAAACTTTTTGCGACCACCACCAATTTAATTTTTTTCATTCTTTTGGCATATTTTTTTTTTCATTTTTTATTCTTTTTACTCACCTTTTATTTTAGTTTATTTTATTTCTAATTCTTTTGGAACACAATGATTCTTGAGACGTTAAACCCTCAACCAACTTTGATAGAATTCTAATTTAGATAAATCATTTTATTGGGCCATAAAAAGAATTCAAAATTGATTAGGCGTTTTAAAAATTCTTAGTAATTTTAATGTTAAATACAAGTTTAAAGTACAAATTCAAATAAATTTAGAAAAGGGTTCGAGATTTTTTGGATTTTTAAAATAATGGAACTGCCACATGATAGAGGCAGGTTTTTGTTCTACCTTGTCCCTCTAAAACTATTAAATTTAACGTAACATCAAAGCCATCCTGAACTAATTAATTCCACATAACAAATATATATACAAAATATTAAAATAATAATTTATGCTTGTTTCTAAAATTTAAGAAATCTTGCATTTGATTTTGTTGTCATGTGGTTTAATTTTAAAATTTTCTCATATATCTCTTCTTGTATTCTAATAAATCTAACACATATCACTATATATCTAGTATTTCTTATTATTTACTTGCATGTTATTCTCTCGTATTAATAATGATAATAAAATAATAATAATATATATCAAAAAATATTTTTTAGGTATTTAATATAAATATAATTATGGATTATAATTATTATTATTATTATTATTATTATTATTATATCATTAAATAAATGAATTTAATTTAAAATTAGTTGCGACTTGCGAAAGTGAGTGGCCTTTGGCAATGGGATTGGCGTCACCAATCACTGGTGATAGGGATGTAATCAAGCCAGGTCGAGTCAGGCCTGAGGCGAGCCGAAATTTCTTTCGGGCCAAAAATTATGGCTCCAGCTCGGCTCGTAAAAAACCTTGAGCCACGAGCCAGCTCGTTCTTTTTTTTTTCCTCCACTTTACATATATATATATAGGGGAAGGTTTTACATAACCCACTTTTAAAGCGATAACTCTTAATAACCCGTCAAGATCAAGCCAAATTTTCAAATTTTTTTTAACATCATTGTAAACACATTTAGAATACTTTCTTATGTTATGAGTTTGCATAAATTTATCACTGTTTGAGAGTTAACGTCGTTGTAAGTTTTTAAAATTTTGTAACTTACAGTGCTGTAAGTGTAAAAATTCAAAAACTTACAACGACGTTAACTCTCAAACGGTGATAAATTTACACAAACTCATAAAATAAGAAAGTGTTCTAAATGTGTTTACAATGATGTTAAAAAAATTCGAAAATTTGGCTTGATCTTGACGGGTTATTAAGAGTTATCGCTTTAAGAGTGAGTTATGTAAAATTTCATATATATATACACACACATAATCTAATATATATAATCTAATATATATAAAATCCAATATATATGTATATATACATATATATAATTATATATAAAATATAATATATCTATATATATATTATACATGTATATAGGGGAAAGATCAAATAAAAAGTATATTTTGCCTAAGAAGGCTAAGAAGGATTTTTAAAATCTCCAAAACCGACCCAAACGAACTCCGATTGAACTCATTTCGATGGCATTGGAACCGTCTCATCGAACCCTACAATATTAGATTTTAAGTTTTCGTTTTAACAACTAGATTTAGATTTTGGGTTTTAGAGCTTGGTTTTTAGCTTTTAATTTGTATCTTTATGTTAAAGATTTGTTTTTAAAGTTTTGGTTTTAGTATTAGGGTTTATTGTTTACGATTTAAGGTTTGGGTTTTAGGGTTCGACAAACCGGTTCCAATGATGTAAAAATTAATTCAATCGGGGTTTGTTTGAGTCGGTTTTCAAGTTTTTAAAATCCTTCTTAGCATTCTTAGGCAAAATAGACTTTTTAGGGGAACCTTCCCCCATGTATATATATACATACATATATATTATACATAATATGTATATTTAAATAAATATGTGTATAAGATATTATATATATATTATGTATAATATATATGTGTGTGTGTGTAATATAATATATGTGTGTGTATATAATTTAATATATATATATATATTAAAAATCAAGCCGAACCAACCCTGGCTCCGGCTCGTCTCGTTTTTAGTGAGTTTTTTTCGAGCCGAACTCTTTTCAAGTCGAGCGAGTCTCGAGCTGCGGGCTTTTTGAACAACCCTAACTGGTGATGACATTAGCGGTTTTCCAAGGGTAACATTAGAGAGTGCAGCGGGTGTATGTAGATATAATGTTTAATTTTTTTTTAATTCTTTAAAAATCATTGACATTTTATTTTCAAAATCTCTAACGATGTTGTTCGATTGAACAAAAATCGTAAAAAATTAATACTGCAAAGTATCACAAGCAATATTTCAGATGTTTAACTAAAAATTCAATTTCATTCAAACATTAGAATTTTAAAAAAAGTTAAATATTTTAGAAAACTAGCTCGCTAATGAAGTATGTGAATAACCTAAACTCGTAAATGCATTTTCATAGGAAACTAGCCAATAATATCTTTCCAATTAGCCTACTTAAATAATGATGCTTTATAAAAAAAAGTGCTAAACTAGTTTATTACAGTTTTAGGAACTTGATCTAAATAATGTCTCAAATGATGCATTATGTTAGGTGGTAACCATTAAATGCTTGGGAACTTGAAAACACCAAGAACATGTTTAAATGGGAAGTATAAAAATGGATCATGACTCATGAGACCACTAGCTCACGAAGAACATGTTTAAAATTAACTTTAATTCTTAAATTGTCATTTCAACGGGTGTGGGCACCGTTAAAATGAAAAATTGAAAGTTGTCGAGGGGCGGGACGGTGTTTCAGCTGACCCCCGCCCAAAAACCATGCCCTGCCGAGCCAATGGCTCTTCCGTTACGCACAGTCTAAGAGAGTGACAAAGACACATAAGATATTTTAAATAACAATATTATTATAGTAGTTTTAAATAAAATAATGATTGTGTTTCTAAATAACCTCGAAAGTGGAGATAAAACTATAGTAAATACATATTGTGGAATAAATTTATATGAATATGAGTGATTATTATTATAATTTATTTAGAAGTAAGTAAAATTGTGTAAACATTCACATATGATGAATAAGATTAAGAGATTAATGGAGAAAAAAAAATGCATATATCGTGGTGCACTTGTTTTTTTTAATCATTCTTCCACTTTGCAACATTCCTCTTCACTTTCAACTACACCATTAAATGCTTATAGATTTTAAAACCTATAAATAGGCTAACTTTAATGAAATATATATTTAATTAATAATAACTGCATTGAATAGCATAAATATATATATTCAAAATACTTTTGAATTTCATACACATAACCGCATAATGTGAAGTGTGTAAGAAGGGTGATGTTAAATATATCAAATAGTCAACTTATTTGTATCTTTCCCAAGCAATAAATGTCATCTATTCTACATACATATTCGGTTTTTATTTGGTTTGTAAAGATATATGAATAATAATTTAGTTTTTGGCTCACTTAATATGCATACATTTTATTATTCGGTTAACTGAAAAAATCGAATAAGTGATTGCTGCATACATTGAATTCGATTTAGACGTTTTTGTATTCATTTTATTTGGTTGAATTAGGTTTCGTAAGCCAAATTTCTAATATAGATCAGTTTGATTAACGGATAGGTCTAGATGTAAAGTGATGACTACACAATTTTTCGAGTCATTTAATGCAGCAGTGCAACACATAGATTGTGTCATTGTGATACCTGTTAATGTGCCGCCGTTCTTAAAAGTACTTGTTAATGTAGAAGTTTATTTGATTTGGAAATGGAAGTGTGTTGTATCTGGTCTAAGTAGTAGTAATTTTTGAAAAAAATCTGTTTCAAGTAAATTACAAATACTAAATAAAAATTTGTGCATTTATCCACAGGCTGTAATGAAACATTATTTAAAACTTGTGCTTATTATCGTTGCGGTATGATAAAAAAAACTTTTGAAGTTGCATTTACATATTCAAGATCATATTAATTGTCGTAACGCACAACAAGAAACAACACTACAATTTAATGAATTAAAAGGAATGATGAGGAAAATTTCAAAAAATGAAAGTAAAACCAATGATCCTTAGGTCAAGTGGTTGAGGAGAGGTACCATGTGACTTCAATATTGAGGAGGTCATGGGTTCAAGTCTTGGCATGGACAAAATAGAGGTTTACATACTGAGTAGGGGGTTTTCTCTCACCTATGGTGGGTTTCCTCCTATTGAGTGTGGATATGATCGAGTGGGTCTATGACCCGTCAGCGATCCAAATTGCCGTTCAAAAAAAAAATGAAAGTAAAACCTGAACAGCAAGTCAAGAATACAAAATTCCAC
Organism: Mikania micrantha; assembly: GCA_009363875.1. NCBI lineage: Eukaryota > Viridiplantae > Streptophyta > Magnoliopsida > Asterales > Asteraceae > Mikania > Mikania micrantha. The sequence continues at coordinate 2,534 of SZYD01000782.1, read as the reverse complement.
CGACTTTTCTCTTTTACATAGTCATCCTCATAATAAGTATATTAATAATACTTAATTTTCTTCCTGAAAATCCAAGAAAAGCCTACTCGAAATTCGAAAAGATTCAGAAACATTAGAAATCAAGAAAGTACTAAAAAAAAACCCAACGTATATACATCGTGTATAGATACAGAGAGAGAAAGAAACCCCTTTCCAAATCATTCCTTTGAAGATCTTGATCAGCATTAACGGAGTTTGTGTGCAACTCTCTCTTGGGTGATCGACATTGATAGATATCTATCTGCAAAGATTAAAGAATTTGTATAGATATGCATAAAAGAGATTGAGGAAATTAGGGTTCATGAGGCGACTGCTAACGTGCGCCATAGCTTTGATTTCATTGGTGGCTCTGTTTTCTGCTCATTTGCATCTGTTCTTCCCTCCTTCACACGTTTCTATGCTTCCTGATCCTTACAAGTTCCCTACGGTGATTTTTCTTTAACTATTTTTTTTTTTAATCTAAGTGTTAACTGTTGATTTTGTCTAATTAGGGTTTAAGTTTTTTATTTATTTTTTAATTAATTTAGTGTTCTTGAAATGCGATTGTTTGTCTGTTTTCTAACCCTACATTGAAGATTTATATTGCTAAAAGTTTCTGGTTTTTATGCATAATGGTCGAGTATGCTTTTCTTGGTTGTTTGAAACTTTAGTCAATGGAAAGTATGTTAAATCATTGCTAAATAGTAACTGCTGACAAAGATTGTTGGTTTTTAGTTAATTATATCTGTTAGGATTCAAGTATTTGTTAGTCTAAATGGGCATACACTTTATGCGGTTTTTGGAACTTCTGTAATTAAGATGTGATCGTTATTCTTCTTAAATCTTTTTTTTTGTTTCTTGATTTTTGTGATTATTACTCTAAGTTCAGATGGAAAACATCATCAATGTTGGTTGATTTATTGGGTTTTGTTTGTGCTTCAAACTAATATTTCTATTTTGGTTTGTGAAATGATATATATATCAGTGTTTGGGGGTTTTTACTTATCAAATGGAGAATTTTATAAAGTTTTTTGTTGCATGAAATCAGATACCAGAGGTACTATTCTTGTAACTTTATGGGTTTGTTTGGATTTCCAATTGAGAATGTGGTATGCTATTAGCATGAGTTTAGATGCTAAATGTTCTAATTCTTGAAATTTTTTGGTTTATTTTGGAAGTGCTACTTGTTGTTGTATGTTGTTTTATATGCCCCAATGTAGTGTGATCTTGCACGTGTGCCACGTACTTTTTGTAAAAAAAATGCAAATAAAGAATTTCTTTTGGAGCCATGAGTTTTTTTAGAAGTTGACTCTTTATCTGGTGGAATAGAGGTAAGGTGTGCACTCATCCCACCCTTTCCAGACCCTTTCTTTGTGTGAGATTTTGCTGGGTATGTTGTTTGTTTTAATTTTTGATGTCAAAGTTAAAAATGTGTGATTTTATTGCAGCAATATGAAATTAGATACCAAATGCTCTCTCTCTGTTTGTTTATTTGTTTGTTTTTTTTCTTTTTGTTTTTGCATGGGCCCCACATGAATTTGAACTGATAATGTCTCGCTGATCTTCGGTAATTTAATTTTGTAGCAACATGAAAGTCAATACCAAAAGTTGAGCAGAGAGCGAAGCTGGATTCAACCCCATTTGTCAAAAGCTCCCCTCCCTGCTCTCAAGGTTATTGTGTTTCACTCAAAGTTTATACAACTTTAATTTCCATTAGTTTTATCTTCTAAATCCGTTAATATTTCATCTGCTGTCTAACAACTGATCTCAAGAAGTTTGCTTTCAAAATTCTCATAAGTGAGATCTTTTTTTTTCTTATGTTTTTTGAGGGTGGAGATTTGTCTATTTATATTTAGTGCACTTGTTTTTTTTGTTGCAAATGGTTACTATTCTTGTAAAAATGTTACAAAAACATTATTCTAAAAGGGCATAATTTCATCACTAGCTTCAAAAATCATGTGGGATATATTTGATTACAATAACAATAACCATACCCATCAAATCTCACTCGTAGCATGACTATTTTGGATAATTTTGATAAAAATTCTTCTAGTTGCCAACACCTTTGAGTGATTTTATAGTGGTATTCACCTATACGGTGATTTGATGGTTTTAGTAATGATTTATAGGTCCAGTGACCAAATTAGGGACGTGGTAATAGTGTACTTCTATTTATTGCATTTTTTAAAGTGATGGTTTTTTGCAACAATGAAAAAGAAGTATGAGAGTTTTAGAAGTCCTCACTCTTAGAATTAACAAAGTATATGTATTGATACAAAAGTAGTCATGCATCTTTCATGTTTTCACTCTTTTAGACTTGACAGTTGGATGGTGCTAACCGCTCGTTGGATTTCAACAAAACTGTGGAAGCCTCCGCCTAACCGTGACTTCACCCCTTGTGTCGAGCCAAGTTCATCCTATTTAGGTTAGCAGCTCTTGGATTTCCTTAAATGTATAAAAATATGATCCCTTTTTTTTTATGTATTTTTTGTATTTATGACCTCAGCTCCACAAGA
>SZYD01000781.1:0-20089 GCA_009363875.1 Mikania micrantha | reverse complement strand
TTTTTGTTGAAATTTATTCAAGTTAATTGATTGTTAAGAAAATAAAAAGTGAATAATGAATGAGCAATTAAGTATTAGAATTTTTATTTTGTAACCCATGGATGTTGAATTTTATCTTAATTTTAATTCATAAAGTATATATTTGTGTGCTAGGAAAGCATCTTTAGTCGTCAATGAAAACAATTTTAAAGGTGGCTAGGGTGTGCGACGGGATAAGCCTAGACCGGACCCGAACCGTTAAATTGAAAAAATAAAACTAGTGAACCGATTTATAATATGGTATACCAGTCTCAAATTAAACGGGTAATTTAACAGGTCAGTTTAATGAGTCGGGCCATATCAATTACTTTCAAACCAAGTCAAATATAAAGTTTAAAACGATTATCCAAAAGCAAACTATTATAAAAATAACAAAACTAATCCAAAAAAGTGATGATATGTTAGACAAAATTATGATCTATTAACCGAACCATGCATCAACTTTTAGTAAAAATGCAAACCCTAAATCGCACAAAACCACTCGGTTTTTAAGTACTCAAACCATTAACCGAGCCATCAAGTTTTAAACCGACCAATTATCTTCAGTTCGGTTCGGTTTAGACGGTTCGGTCGGTTTACGAACACCTAAGTCGCATCATATACCTTTTTTTAAAAGAGTATATATCACTAAAGGTTGATTTATGTTAGGATTATCAAAAAAATATTATCATATACAAAAAAAAATTTAAAAATTTTAAAAATAATAGAAATTAAAAAAAAGTCAAAAAAACATTTTTTTTAATTATGCATACCCTTCCACTCATTTCTTTTTAATACTTTATTAAAGTATAATATCAAGATCCCTTATTATTTTTATTCTAAAAGTTTACTTAGGTCATTAGGTGATCAAACCCATAGGCTAATATATACACGTGTGTGTTTCTGTGTGTGAAGGAATATCAAACAAGAAAGCTTATTATTTTTTATTAGAACACTAAAGAAACTGATAATAATGAATAAATTTTTAAATTCTTTTTCATAATTTTTTATTATAAGGTTAGAAAATGTTATAATGAAAAATAAAATTTTAATAAAGATATGTATATTACGAAGTTACATAAAGGAAATAAAAAATAAAAATGAAAAAAATTAATTGTTAACCATTGTGATTAATTTTCTTAATTTTCTCCAAAATAATGAGTTTTTTAAGAACTCACTCTTATATATGTGTGTGTGCGCGTTAATTAAATCTTATAAGTATCTAATTTTAAAGTGTTAAAATTTAAACTAATCTTGTTCACTCACTTTAAATCCTGGAAAAAAATTATACATATTAAACCATATTAAAGTTATTTTTTATCACTTTTTTATTCAACATTAATATGAATTACACATTTATTTTTAAAACTTAAAACGATGGTTAGTATTAAATTTAAAAGTTTACGATTAAATTTTCAAATCGGTAAACGTCATGTAATTGTAGCCGATCTAACTACTAATTTGGCAATCATGGTCATCTTAATCTCTAATCTTTAAAAACATTGGTTATGCCAAAAAGTTATAAAAATTTGCATTACTTTTTTTTTTAAAAAAAAATACTTTTAAAAATCTACGTACGTAAAGTGAGTTAGGTGGTGGTGTTGACCATATGATGACTCCAGCTAAATCAAATTTGACACTTCACTCCTGCTTGTATATGATTTGCTCTTCTTGGTTTCCTACCTAACCACCACATGCATCGAGGGTAAAATTGTAAAAACATGCCTTTCTTCTGAAAACCAAATTATTTTCTTTCAAAAACACGTGATTGCAATTGCTTTCTCCAGTATTGCTTTAAAGGACAGTACGCCTAGAAAATGGATACGTGATATGATCCTAAAAATACGGGTCGTGTATGTGGTATCATATGTTGTATAAAATTTTAATCAAATAATCTAAGTTGTAACATATTAATTCTATTATTCATATGGACCTCATAAGTCAGGTTTTGGTAGGATATTAATCTCAGTCTTATATCTGATTGTAAAAATTTGTCACATACCCGACCCATTACTCGTCGGATATTTATCGGGTAATTACCCATCAGGTATCCAGCACACCCATAAGTATCAGGTATACTCATTGGTTTATAACTTATTAGATTTTTTGAGTATATTTGTATGATATTAGTTTTATCTAATGTTATTATTTAATTACAAAAACATATTAGAATCTATCAATTAAATACATATAATATAAATAATGTAAAACATAAAACAAAAATTGTAAATCTCATGACACATAAATCCTAAAAGATGTTACCATAAACTTTTGCTGTAATATTTAAACTGAAATTACATACTCAAAACAATGAGACATGTTTAAAGTTGGTATTTGTTTTCATATTTAAAATAATAGTATAAAAGTTATAGCTAATTCTGATTTTTCATAAAAACAATTATGTTTTATAAAATAAAATAATGTCAACAAAATATTTCGGGTATTGGGCCGGATATCCCTTAATCTCATATCCATATTTGAATCCAAAAAATATTTTTTTTAATCTCATACCCGATCATAGGGTTGCACAAACCGGTTTTTTTCTCCAAATCGGTTCGGTTTGGTCAACGGATGATCAAAACCAGTTTGGGTGAAAACCGGTTCGGTTTGAAAACCGGTTTGAGAGATGACGATGTCAAACTTATAGAACCAGTTTGGAGGGGTTGAAACCGGTTTGGGAGATGAGGATGTCAAACCTATGTCAAACTGGCGGTTTAGACCGGTTTGGATGGAACCGGTTTGGCAACCCAAACCGGTTTTTTTGCACATGTCTACCCGATCATGTATCCTAATATTCGGGCCAATACTCGGCCCAAACATTTCGGGTTTTCCAATGGATACGGGTTTTCTGCTATCCATACATACAACCAGTGTTAATGTGTTATACGTCAGATCTGATTTAACAGGTTACATGACAGTACATACCATATAGACCGTCAGGTAACACCCTCTTTAAATAAACAAACATGAAACTTTAATAACAGTGAAATAAGTACACTGTTGTCTCTATGTGTTCATAATCATAACTTTATATACTTCAAATGCCATAATTCCTATCATCCTCTCCATATCAATTCGATCAAAAAGTACATTAAAATTCCCAAGATCATAAACCATGTCGATCACAACGTTTGTGGCTTCTCCAAATTCAATTGCTAAACTGAATCTGCTCGAAACCCTAATTCACAAATCCCATTTCAATCTTCCATTCAATCTCATTTCTGGTATTCCGATCAGCCAACACACCATGACTCCTTTAACAACCAACACCATCAGATTACGTTCTATGATCGCTTATTCAAACGTCGAATCCACCGGAACACCAGCACCGCCGCCGCCATCCGGTTCTCCGAATGGATCTTGGTAATCTTTAAACCCATATGTTTTACCTAGCTACAATGTTTTCATAACCGGACCGGACATCGAACCGGTCTCCTTACCGGTCAGAGGTCGGACCGGTCGGATCGGTTGGAGCGGATTTGAGAACTGGATGATTTTTTAAACATTTTATAAATATATATATATAAATTCAAAAAAAAATTAAAAAATTAAAAAAAATAAAAAAAAAAAATAAAAAACCCGGTTCAATCACCGATCCGACCACCGATTCGCCGGTCCGACCGGCCGGGTCACCCCAGCAAAACGGTTTTGAGTCTAGAACCGGCCCGCTCTACACTCCAAATCCCGGTCCGACCGTCCGGTCCGGGTTTGAAAACACTGCCTAGCTATACTCAATTTAATCTTATTCCTAAATCTATATATTTTGTTTATTATAAATTTTTAACTTTAACCTTTGATCAAAAGCTAACTTACTTTATAGTTTACGTACAACTTATTAGTGCTCCTAGACTGAAAGCTGTTTTATGTGTTTGTAACGAATCTTTAGATTTTTTATATATTTTTTTATATTTTTTGGTTAACTTTTAATATTTCTTGTAGGAAAAATTGGGTTATTGGAATTTTGATGACATTTATCGTACCCTTATTTACTACAAAAGGAGGTCCAATTAAATTGCTTATGCGTAAGTTTTGTTTTAATTAAACTAATCAATCTTTTTTAACATATTGATCATTGTAAATATATTTATTTATTTTGTTTTTTAGAGAAAGTTGAAGAGATCGTGGAGACGGCGGAGCATATAACGGAGGTGGTGGAAGCGGTGGCGGAGAAGGTAGATAAGGTGGCGGAAGAACTCGGCGATCGGCTTCCGGAAGGTAGCGAGATCAAGAAGACGCTGGATTTTATCGAGCATGTGGCTGAAAGAGTCGAGAAAGATGCTCAGAACGCCGGTGAATTCATAGACAAGGTTAGTTTTTTCCTCTTTTTTTTTTAATAGATCACTGGCGGGTCATAAACACACCCGATATATCCACACCCAATAGTTAGAAACCTAGTATGAGTGAAAGAAAACCCCCTAACGCTGCATGAAACACATGTTTTATCAATACTAGGAATTAAACTCATGACATTTTCAATATTAAAGTTACAGGTACCGTCCGTCAATCACTTAAGTTGATGATTATTAGGAGGTTGATTTGTTCTTTAAGGGACAGTAGTGGTGTTCACGGTCCGGTTTTTATGGATTTTGATGAAACCATAAACCAAACCGTTAATAATGGTTTTTAAATAACGATAACCAAAACCGAACCGCTCAAAATAAAAACCGAACCAAACCGAGCCGCTAATAACGATTTGGTTCCGGTTTGGGTATTTTGGGTTTACGCTTTTTGACTCGTTATAAATAAAAACCAAACAATTTTTGATTTGAGACAAACTACTTACATTGTGACCCTAAATTTAATTTTTTTGTTAAATGACGTCTAGATCATCAAACTTATCAATCTAGTGTGTGTGTATACATACTTACATACATATATATATATATATATAGGGGTGGATCCTAAGAAAACTTCATTTTAAGGAAAACTAAGAAACTAACCATAATCATTATCAACTAAACTTTTTTTTTTTCATTTTTCATTTTTTTATTTCTTTACATTATAAGGTAGGAAATATAAAAAAATATATATGTATTTCATATAATTACATATATGTAACTTGTTGTAGTTACATATATATATGTAATTTTATGAGTTTCATGTGAAACTTTTTAAGTTACATGTACGTAATTTTGTGATATACATATTTTATTAAATTATTTTTTCCTTGTAACATTTCCAACTTTATAATAAAAATTTATGAAAATTTCTTTTAAAGTTTATTGGTTAATGTGAGTTTCTTGGTTTTATCTAAAATAAGAAGTTTTCTTATTAACCCTCCTTTATATACATATACGCATACATATACATATATATATATATATATCACGGTCCGGTCCGGTTTTTAACGACCAGTTTTAGTGAAAACCATAAACCAAACTGTTCATTACGGTTTCAAACATTTGAAACCGGTCGACCACATGTTTTGGGAAAAAACCGACCGTAAAACCAAACCGATGACCGGTCTAGGCGGTTTCGCGGTTTGAAACCGAACCGTGAACACTCCTAAGACTGTCCCCATCCATGATCATTTACACCGGTCGTTCGGCAATTTACAAATAAAAAAAAAAGAAAAATTAGAATTTGGCAACCAATTTCATGATCAGGTCGGTAGACCAACCTTGGTCGCCACCTTTTTTTTAAACTTTTTTTAATTTAGAAAGCCACATGTATTTTTGTGATTGGTTAAATTTATTAAGTTGGGTTGGTTGTGAATGAGAGTGAAAAAATTAAGTTTAGTTGGTTGTATATATAAAAGAGAGAGAAATTAATATTTTATGAAATAGTTTTGGTTGGTTGGTTGTGAATGAGAGTGGTCTAAGGGACAGTTTCAGTATTTTAACACCCCAAATTTCTCTTCTTTAACTTAAAACTGTTTTTTATATAGATAATTTCAATACACACGAATAGACACTCTTTTGTTCTTTATTTTACGTACACTTTCAATAAACCAAACAGAAAACCTAATTCTAATATTCGGTTGCTTGTACGATTTTCTTTCTAAAATATTATTGTTAACGATTGTATATACATTTAAGAATTTCATATTTATGTTAATATTCAATCCGTATAATACATGAGTTTTTAATTTAGTATATATATATTTTTGCAAACTTTAAACATATATATTATGTTATATTAAACGGTGTTTTTCTGTACAAACTAATGATCTTATTATATATATAATCTTTCGTTGATAAAAAACTTATTTTATAAAATATGAAACCACATTATTTTTCAATGATAATTTGAAGAAAAGGCTAAAAAATGAAGTTTTTTTGTAGTTAACAAATTAACAAATGAGATTTTTGAAATAAAAGAAAAACTGAAAGAGAAAAAATCGAAACCCTCGATTAGAGCTTGGTATTTTCAGATACAGACACATTAATACGGCACGAAACGACTTTAACATGTTTCATGCTTGCCTTTAACTTATTTCCTGTCTAAAACAGGTCAACACGTTATTACATGTTAAAACATGTTTATAATTTGAAATTTAAAATAAATTATATAACAAAATAGCTGAGTAACCGATAACTTCTAAAACAATATAATTTTCTAACCCTAGTTCTTTAGCAGGTTTTTTAACAGGTCTTTAGCATATTCTTTAACGGGCCATTATTAGTTTAATTGTTAACAGGTTCCTTAACGAGTCATTTCGTGTTTACTTGTTTTAACATGTCGTGTCTACTCCGTTATGACAGCCCTACCACCGATTTACTAAGCTGGTCTAACTACCGGTCGGTGTAAATGGAGACAGCTCAAATGTGATTGACCAGACTGGGTTGCCGGTTTTCAATTTGGCTTGTCAACCATGACAATTTGAAAGAATTTTTAATAATGATATTACACCGTTAAAATTTTTTAAGCTGCAAATCTATTCAAATACTCCTAATTAAACTATCTTTATCAGGATTTGAGCTCGTAATGTTTCATCTAAATATTAAAGCCTCTACAAATTAGCTAATCCCACTTTTGCAATTACACACTTAGATAGAGGTGTGCAAACTGGATTTAATTAACCAGTTCTAGTTTTAAATCGTTTTTGACTGGTTCCACTTTTAGTTTTGGCGGGGTAAAGATGAACCAATTTTGGTAATTCTGGTTATGATCTATCTGAGAAATCATAACCACCTATACCTCAGGTAGAAAAAATACCGGTTCAGTTCAGGTAGTCAGTTTCAATTCTAAAATCGGTTTCTTTCTCCACCTCTACTCTTAGATGAGCAATAGTTGAATGATATATTTGGACTGGATAAATTGGTTAAGAAGCTCACATTTTAAGTGTCAAACATTACTTCTTTTTTTTTTTTTGAAAGGCATCAAACATTACTTCCTTTTCTTTAACTGATTCATTAAAATATAAATATTATTAAATTGTTTTGTTATATGTAACTTCAGGTCCAAGAAATGGAAGACAAAATAGAGGAATTAATGGAACCCATATTAAAAGAGGCTAAGGCAGTTGCTAGAGAAACCAAAGAAAAAGAAAATTCTAAGAGCTAATAGAATTAAAAATGAACACTTTTAGTTCTAAGGTTGTTCATTATAATTTAAACTTTTAGTTGTAGAGACTATTAATTAAAAAAATTATATTAATTAGTTAATGGATCATAAGTTGTGAATCTCATTGGAAACAACATCTGTATTCTTACAGCGTAGAGGTAAAGTTGTTTATATCTTATCATACTCAGGCTCTATCTTATATATATTTTTTATTTTACTTCTATATATGGTTTATCTAGAACGAACAAGAAAAGGCTTACTGTTTAGGTATGATAGATTGATGTGGTCATGATCAATATGACAAAAGTAATCTATCTTGATCCTTATATGACGCAATTCATCCACTTTTGTTGCCCTGGTTTATATCCCGGAGTACTCCTATAGCCGATCTGTCACCCAACCTACTTTAACAACCTAAAGTCCTACGTCGTTTTTTTTAATATGGTAACAGAGACTTAGTTTATTGTATTCTACTATTATTCTTGTCTCTTACTTTTATCATTCATTGCTGTTTTTGCTATCATATGATCCTAGATCACATTGACAGAGTTTTGAAAAAAAAAAACTATGTGGGGGCGAAGGATTTTAGGAAGAAAACTAAAAAGATCGGGCTCAATATATATAAAATGTTCCAACGAAATACTACTAAAACGATCATTGCGAAAAAAACAGAAATTATCAGACGTACTATTATTAAATCGTCCCTTCTGACCGAAAAAACAGGGGGACAGGGCCACCCTCAGGCCCTTTAAAAGGTCCGTCCTTCCTTGATCATCAACTCCCTTCATCTATTAACTCTTTGTGTAACGATTATCTTTTCCTTCGTCTCCTTCCCGTCTTATCTCTCGGACAAATTACAACTATATTGACTAGATTTTATTTATTCTTCTCTTACCGTGATGTACCATCGCAAACGTAACACCTGCAACCAAGGCTATGTCGTCGTGCCTCTTGTCGTCGCCATTATGACTTTAGATTCATCATTATCATTTGCTGTCTAAATTGAAGTTTGGGCCCTGTATTTTAATGGCCTTTTACAAGGCTTGGCCTATGTTTGATTCCTATCTAACCGGACCCGGAACCGGTCGTACCTGAACTAATGGATACAAACGGGTACGGTTTTTAGACAAATTAAAACCGAAACCGGAACCGGGAAAACCGGAACTAGTTCCACCCATATCCGGCCAAAACCCAAACCAGAACCGGTCGGAACCCGGAATTGGACCAGGAATTGAAACCGGAACCGGGTATTGACTTTGTTGACCGTCACTGGAACCGATTGGAACCGGAACCGGTTTAAAAAAACCCGATTTGCGCACCTCTATTCTGAATTATGATCTCTCTCATATGAGCTGTTTGGCCACATGTTTTATATGTATGTTAATTCTGTAGAGATGGGTAAAAATACCGGTTTGAGAACCGGAATCAATTACCCAAACCGGAACTGGAACCGGTCCTATCTAAACCGATAGGTATAGGCGGTGTCGGTTTTTCAGAGAAAATAGAACCGGAATTACAGAAATCGGTTCCACCTTTACCCATCCAAAACTCGTACCGGAAACGGCTACTACCTTTGGTGATCAAAGCCGACACTACTTGAAACCGGAACCAATTTGGAAAAAAAACGGTTTGCCAATCTCTAAATTGTGTGTCTTCTTTGAGAGTTGAGACCATGTTTTTTTCTTATGCCGTTCTTATCTCTCTCTTGCTACATGAAACCCTTCATTAGCCCCCCCCCCCCCCCCCCCCCCCCAAAAAAAAAAAAAAAAACCCTTCGCTCGATCACTTCATTTTACGTGTCTATCATCTAAGCAATCAGTGCATGGGCGGCTCAATCCTTTTAGGGGCTTAAAGCGAGTTTATAAGTTTAGGCTCTTTTGTAAAAAAAAATTATTTTTCTTTTGATTCAAACATGGTAGAATATAATTAAAATCGTTTATTTGGTATATTACTTTAACTAGTGTTTTACTCTTTAAAAGTATTTTAGGTTCTAATATTGCTACAACTAACTCATGTGGTAAAATTAACTTATACAATTATTATGCATTAAATTTCATTTTATTTGTCTAAAATTAGTCAAGCTAATGAAATAAAATTAAAAAGTAATGATTGTAGAGAAATTAAAATTAACTTTGGTTTTCATTGTAAAGATTTACTTATTTTTAAGTTTTGCTCATTTTTAGTGGAGGTCATGAAATTAGGATCAATTCTTTTTGTACTAAAAACAACACATGTCTAATGATGTAAATAGTCTACATAAATTATGAACAAAATAACCAAAATATACAAAATCAATATTTAAGCTTAAAAGTAGAAGAGTAATATAGGAGTGAAAAATCAAAATTTAAGCAATTGCATATCAATTAGTAATTGATACTTTAAAATTTTACAAGGGTAGAATCAATTACTAAGTAAATGAAGAAGCACGTCATTTGATTTCTATTTCGATAAATGATCTACATAAAGTATCTTGTTTCTTTCTTTTTTAGGCTTTTAAACCATTAAACCAAAAACCGAAGCCCAATTGTATAAACATTTAGAAAATAAACTTTAAAATGAGACCCTATGAAATTGAGGGCCTAAAACAATTGTTTTAATACCTTACCTATTAGAACGCCCTCTACTTATGATTTCTTTGGCAATAGATGCCATACTTTGTGTTAAAGTATCTCTAATTCTTGGCTAGGCGAAACGTAAAGCGTTGCAGCCATGGTCGGTTGCAACATGCGTTGGCTAGTTTTGTATCTGATTTATATTACCATACTTTGTTTGATTGCTTTTGTTGTGATGGTGACTTGGTGAGATATGTTTAGATCCTGTTAATTCAGCCTACTGTTGGAATTTCACCATGTGACCGAGAGGACATAGGTTCGAGTCTTGTTAGGGTGATTTAAAGGACATCCAGGTGAGGGAAGAAATATTTAGCTTAATCTCAATTTCAGGACCAATGGGGGTGTTGGTTTACTCATTCCAATGGGTTCCTGCACATTTAGTGTGGTCATGTCTTACCTTTGCCTGGTGGGCCTGTTTAGACAACATATGTGTTATGTAATATCGTCGCTATTAAAAAAATGTAATAGGGCATACCAAATGGCTTCTAGCCTAATGGTTTTTTTAGTCTAATGATTGGCTCTTGATTATCACCTAGAGCAAATATTGTTCTGGGTTGAGACAGGAAGTTTTCCTAGTTGTAGGTTTCCTCATGAGTGGGTAAGTCAGGTCACCACGCTATGTTTTTCATGCAAGAGGGTGATATATTTGATAGGGTGATCCCGATTAACGGGGCATTTGTTGTTAAAAATAAAGTAACAGGGCACACTAGTTAAATGTAGATGTGATTTGAAAGTATATAAATTCGTGTCATTTAATTTGTGAAGTGACAGTTTGCGTTTATAGTTTTACGACAAAACATAATATATACAAGTTTACGTTGTGATAACAATTTTGGCAAGTGGAATGTTTAATTAGTTTACTAGGTTATATACCCGTGTATTACACGAGTTTGTGAAGAAAAATTATATGATTTTATAATTCTTTATCATTATATACTTTTTTTATTAAATAATTATATTAAAAATAATAATATTAGTTTTACCTTTTTTATATTAAAAAATTTTAAATATAGAAATTTATAAAAAAATGTTGTTAATATACACATATATAACATTAAACATAGATGATATTTATTATCAAGTATTAGTTTTGTGTATTTATATAAACAATGTATTTTATTAATAACATTAAATGTGAGTTTTTATATTTAAAAATAACATCTTTTTTGGAATAATATGAGAATGCCATATGGTATTTCTTGGAATCAATTATTACTAAAGAAAGATGATATAAAGGCATTTGAGTAATTTGTATATTTATATGTTATGCTTACGAGTTAGTATTCCAACGAAAGCTTATATTTCGTTCATAATGTGAGCACACAAGAAACTCCATCCATTTTGAACTCATCACTCTTATTTCTCTTGCATATGTATAGTGGCAGATCTTAAGCATGTTAAGACGAGGGCGGAAATTTACAGGACCTAAAATACATGTTAATATTTTGAATCAAGGAGGCGAAACCAATATTTTTTTTATTAAAAATAACATTTTAGCCGAAAAATTAACACTACAAAAGTAATGAAGAACTTCGCCCATGTATGCATATGAACACGTGTTCATAGTCCACCATGGGCCGCCTTGGGCTAGGCAACATGTAGAGATGCGGCAAAAAAAAAAGTTTCGAAAATGGAACTAGTTACCCAAACCGATACCGGTCCTACCCGAATTGGCATGTATAGACGATACCGATTTTTTAGAGAAAATGGAACCGGAACCGGTTCCGCTTTTACCTAGCTAAAACCCAGTTAAAAATCCGATCCTAACCAGAACTAGTTATTGACTCTGTTGACAAGAAACCGAAACTGGTTTAACCGGTTTTTTTGGAACCGGTTCCTACATTTTTTTGGCATGTTTTGGCGGTTTTTGGCAGGTTTCTGTTCGCTTTTTGGCCGGTTATGGTTCAGGTTTTGGCCTGGTAAAAGTGAAACCAGTTCCGCTTCCGATTTATCTAGGAACCCGGAACCACCTATATCCACTGGTTGCAATTAATTTGAGAAACCGGAACTGTCTATACCCACCATATTTTTTGCTCACCTCATGCTAGAGGTGCACAAATCGGTTAACCGGTCGAAAACTGGTTTTGGAATAACCGAACCGGTTAACCGGTCAAAGGATAGAAACCGGTTTTTTCCAATAACCGGTTCGGTTAATAACCGGTTTTTTAAGCTCAAAAACTGAAACCGTATAATAACCGAAACCGGTTAATCGAACCAGTTAACCTTCAAAAACCCCTTTTTTAGTGACTTAGACCGGTTAACCGGTTTGGTCTCTTGAAACCTCAAACCGGTACTAAACCACCTGTTTTTTCAAAAACCTATAACCGATTGCAATAACCGGTTTAAAAACCGGTTACGAACCGGTACCGGTTAGGTTCACCGGGTTTTTTGTGCATCTCTACCTCATGCACAGGACGTAATCTACAAAGGGGCCCAAATATCTAATACAGTTAGTCTAGTTAGAGTAGTGGTTGATCAATTTATTTTAATAGCGTTGTAACGTTAACAGCCCAACAAACATATGCGGATCCTAAATCAACGAGAGAGCCAATTTAGTTTGGGCCTAAATTCTAAACGCAATTCAACAGTTTTTTAAGGTGGGGCCATCCACAATTCACATTTTCAACAATTTTGCAATTCTCTAATTTTTAAATGCAATCGGAAATTTAAAATTCCAACAATCTTAATTAATTGCTAAAATCAAAATCATGATTAAGATAGATTTGTAATTATTTTTTTTAACGGCAATTTGTATCAATGACGGGTCATAGACCCACCCGATCATATCCACACCTAATAAGAGGAAACTCACCATAGGTGAGAAAAAACCCCTAGCCAGGATGGAGCCCCAATTTTGTTCATATCAGGACTTGAACCCGTGACCTTTTCAATATTAAAGCTACATGGTACATCCTCTCAACCAGTTAAGCTGAGGATTATTGGTAAATTTGTAATTATCATTGTGAACATTGTGTAATCAAAGATACCACTAGTAAAGATAGCCTTGAAGGAAGCAACATTATTATTCATGTAACAAAGCGAATATCAAGAATTGTTGGGTTTAGTTTCACATGTCAAGAATTGAATCGAGCCGAGTCGAGCCAGTGCTAGCACGGACTCGGCTCAGATTATAAGTTGAGTTGGCTTGGCTTGGATTATAATCCAAGCTCGTTAGGCTCGGATTCTGAATTGTGTCTAAATTCTTGACTCGAACTCGGAACTCGGCTTGTTTTCAAGTGAGCTGTCTCGGCTATATTTGTTTTTGGCTCGTTTTTATAAAATTGATCTTATAGTTTTATATTTTGGTGTATTAGGATGTTGTACAAATGATCTGAGCCTCCAAGCCAAGCCAGCTCAGAATCGGCTCGGTTACAAGACAAGCTAGCTCAGTTCGACTCGGTTACAAACGACCTCTATTCGACCCAAGCTTTATCCAAACTTCGAGCTTTTTTGACAGCCTAGTTTCACACCTTTGAAAAAAAATTCCAAGCTGAAGTTGATCAGACACAAAGTTTTGTGCTAACTTTGGACAATTGTTAGTAGAAATCACGTTTTGAGTTATTTTGTGATCAACTGATAATGAATTTGTAAGGTATGTTAATGCATATATGTATATACCACTATGATCTGGTGAATTTATTTTAGTTTTTCAATACAATCTTATATGCAATTTATTTGAATATAGTAGGGTTATATGTATTCCATCAAATACCAACGAGGCAGTGCCTCAGCGGTACCACGAGATTCTTTCAAATGGGAGGCCTCGGGTTCGAAACCCTCCTGCAGCGAAAATGGGGTCGGGGGGTTTTCCTGTGTGGTTTCTTCCTAGAGTAGTTGTGGGGGCTCATGCAAGGTCCAGCTAACTAGATTTTGGTGAAATGGTCTGGAAACAGTAGGCTCAATCGATTGAGACCTTCGACGTTCAAAAAAAATGTATTCCATTAAATCACAATAATTCACAAAATATAATTATATAATTAGGGATTATTATTTAACATTATATTTATATAAGACATGAGCTACCCCATATAGCAATTGCAAAAAAAATGATGTTATGGTCGACTTTTCGTAGGTCCACGTGTTTCTCGTTGCTGTATGTTTAGTGAATGTATCATTTAACATATGAAACATGGATTCCATTCAGATTTCACAAGATAAGCTTTTTAAACAAAGCACATGGGCAATCATTTACTATTTCCAGTACCCAATGTGAAACATGAAATAATTATAAATAAAAAATAAATATCTTCTTTAAAAAAGAAACAGAGTTTCATTTTATTTTTAAAATAAATTACGAGGTAGTTCATGTGATTTGCTAATATTTTATTATTGTTCTCTATGTTTTGTAAATTATTTATATGATCCTAATTTTTAAACATTTGTAACATATTTAATCTTAAGTCACAAAAACATAAACATGTTTTAAGAAATTTAGAACCATATGTGTTACAAATGTTTAAATGTTTGAGATCATATGAGTATTTTATAAAACATAAGTAATTAGGTACCAAAACTAAAATAATAATAAACTGCGAGGACTATCTCGGCAATTTACGTTATTATTTATATAAGAATTTTTAAAGCTTAATAGATCATGGAGCCGATATATTTAAAGTTTTAAATGGGTATTTGGTTGTTTGTAGGAAGAACAAACGTTCTGGATACTATTTCCATAAATAGTTACCTTTTTAAGTTTTTTCATAACAAATAGCAAATTAGCAAGAAGGTATGCTTCAGAAATTACTTATATGATTTCAAATTATAAATATTTGTAATGCACATAGTTCTTAACTAAAGATAATTTGATGATTTAAAGACTATATGTATTACAAATGTCTAAAGTTTATAATCATATGGGTATGATCCTGGTTATCTTCCAGCGGTCTTCTAGCGTTAGAAGAAGTCGTGTTCATCCAGGATATCTGCAACGCCCTTTCTGCTAATTTATGAAACTTATACAACGAAAAATTGTGTTCTTTTTGTGTGCCACTTATGCCTGTCAAAATGGGCGGTTGGGTAACGGGTCATAACAGGTTTGGGTCAGGATGGGTGCGGGTCAGAACGAGTTTTAAGCAAAATTAGTTGGGTATATATGGATTGTTCTTAAAAAACATCAATTTAATTTAACTTAAGATGTATTTCAACCCATTATACTACAATTGTGTTTAAGTGTTACCCATCTCAACTCACTCAATATTATGATTTTATCTATTTCAACCCATTATACTACAATTGTTTACCCAAACCAACATATTTTCTTTGACATGGATAAAAATTGTCACCTCTAGTGCCACTCACTCACATACACATTTGAAAAGATTGGGAAGAACATTAATGCAAGTGTCTGGCGTTGCACTTTCAATCACGTGGTGCGCGTTTGATACCCCGAACTGCGAAGACGAACCACCTCTCCGTTTCCTTCTTTTCCACGCCTGTCGCCTTCACATTGCAACTTCGTTTGTTTTTAAATGAAAAATGCGTTGAAAGTTTGAAGTAAACGTTTTCTCAGTTAGGAGTATTGCCGGTTAATAGGTCAAATTTGAGATTATTTAAATTCAATAATTTTTTTTAAATATTTTGATTGTTTGTTTATCTTTTATTAACATTGTGTTTTCTTATATTACATTATTACTATATTAAATTAGTACACCGTGTATTACATTAATTCAATAAAAAATACAATAAGTAATCAGTAATAAAAATTTAAACAATATAAGATCATTTGTTATTATAAAAGTAATTAAAATTTAGTACAATTTGATATTTCAATTAATAAAATAATTTTATTCTTTCTTAAAACAATAACTTTTTAAGTTTGTTTCTTTAAATATTTTGTTTTGATTTTTGTTAATTATATATTTTATAATCATTTTTTTAAAGTGTATTTTTAACATTAATATATTTTTAATGTATTAATTTTTTTAATTTAAAAATGTATAAAAAATATATTTAATATTTAATATGAGATTTATTTAAGAGGATAGAAAAGAGGGAAAATAAAGTTGAGGTGTTTTAAGGACATGCCACGTGTCCTTGAAAACATTTATTTATTATAATAGATAGATAGACTAGCCTAGAAAACCTGTGTATTACACGGGTTGAATAAAATAAAATATAATTCATTAACGTTAAATAATAATAAATATTTAATGATTATAAAATTATATTTTGGATAAGATATAATTAAATTATTCTTATTGTTTATTAAATTTCAATAACTTGGTAAATTATTGTATAAGAAATATTATATTTTTTTAAATTTAATTACATAATTTAATTATTAAAATTAATATTATTCATTAGGAGAGACAGAGACAGGAAAAACATTTTCATATTTAACCAGAACGCGACATGTGTTTCTTAAAAATACATCTTTATTAAAGTAGTTAGATATCGTGACTTCTTTGTTTAAATTTAAATTTTATTTAAAATCAGCTAGGCTCTCTTGGCGTTCATTTTTATGAAGGAACAATAATCATTACAATGTGTTTATTTTAATCTGCCTTCAACGCCTCAAGTCTTGGCATGTATTTGCTAGTTGCATATATATATTTGGGTCATATATTAATAATCGAACTTCATAGGTAGTAAGTTGCAATGTTGTACTTAGGGGTGAGCAAATAAAAAAGTCCGAACCGAGCCCGTTAAAGACCGACCCGGCCTGAAGACCGACTTCATGGTATGTTCAAGCCCGAGACCGAACCGAATGAGAAAACCCGGGCTTCGGTCCTTAAGCGGGCTGGGTTTTTGGTTTCTCTAAAAAAGCCCGATTTTCCTCCTTTATGTCTATAGCCAAACAAAGCCATAAAATAATTCAAGAATCACGAACCATAAAATAATCAAACAAAGCCATAAAATAATTTGTTCACAAACACGAACCACTTAAACTTCAAACCATTAAGAAAAAAAATCCCTAAAGTAGATTAAATCATTCAAATATAAAGCAAAAAAAATTAATTGAATGTCTTCGTGTTGTCCATATTAGCCCTCAATGACCGCCTAATCAACCTCAAGCTTATCCGAAATTTCTACAAGACAAAAAAAAAAATAATAATAATAATACAACAATGTAAACAAATAAAATAACATAAAAAAGGGAAATTGGGTATGTTATATTACCTTTCCCAAGATCATCAAAGTTTGTCAAATCTTCATCCTCGTTAATTACTTTACTTGACATACGAATCCAATCTTGCGTGCATATTAATGCTTCAACAATTGGAGGGGACAAAGAACTTCTGTATGTATCCATAATTCTTCCGCCTGTGCTAAAAGCTGACTCGGAAGCTACACTCGAAATCGGGATAGCCATTATATCTACAAAAATTAAAATATGGCATAAGAACATACTTAATAAACAACAAAAAAAAAGTAAAAAGAATATAACTAAACTAGTAAGCGTACCTTTCGCCATTTTTGCTAATGTTGGGTACTTTGAATAAGTAGCTTTCCACCATTGTAGAATATCAAATCCCGGGTAATGATCCTCCGTTTTATCCTCAAGATATTTGTCAAGTTCTGATTTAGTGTTATAAAAGCTAGAACCACCAACTGATTTAAACTCGGAAAAAAAATTATCCTCTTCCTGTGAAGAATTTCCAACGTTCCTTTGACTTTCCGAAATGCTATTTGAACTTTGGGTTACATTATTTTGTTCATATTGCTCAAAAAATAATCCCAGTTCATCCTTTATGCATTTAACAAATATGCCAGCATTCTTGTCAACTTCCTTCTCATCGTTGACTTTTTGTTCTGCCATTAGTACTCTTTTAAATCCAAATTTGATAACATCCATCTTCAAACGAGGATCTAAAATAGCTGCAAAGTACAAAACCTTATTAAAAGTTTTGAAGTCCCTCCAATGCTTGTCAAATTTGTCCCGCATCATGTTACTCATATGTCTAACTTCGGGGTCACTTCCATCTTTCAAGCTTCTTAAGTGTTTGTCAATATCCATGACATTATTAAAAAATAGATTAACAACCACCTGTGTTAAAGAAAAAAAACAAGTTATGTTAATAAATTCAAGCTATGTTATATTACAAATAAAGTTAATAAACTAACCTGTGTTGAAGCAGAAGATCGGGTTGTTTTACGCTTGAACATTTGTAGAACACTTGCCAATTGTTTTGCATAGTACCAATCTATAATTTTAGGAACATTATCATTACCTAAAGCATTTTTAAAATTTGGGTCATTCAAGTCATACTCAACAAATGCTTTCTCAAATTTTACAGCCCTATCCAACATATCATATGTTGAATTCCATCTAGTAGGACAATCTAAAGACAACATTGCCTTACTTTGAATGTTCGCATCCTTAGCACACTTCTTAAAATCTCTAACCTCTTGGGAGAATGCCGAATATATCGAACTGCATCTCTTATGCGGTTAATTGAACTGTCTATATTACTTAATCCATCCTTCACTAGAGTTGGCTCAAGTATTTTGGGGATCAAAGCGATTGATAATATTTTAGGCCCTTATAGTAAATAAATATTTTGATTTCAATTCTAATAAATGTTGATAATACACTTAACATAATATTATTTTGATAATAGCATAACTAATATCTAATAAGCTAATGGCAAATAAAAGCAACAAAATTGTATTGAACATGCAAAAAAAGTGCAACTAAATAAGAATAATGTAATATTATCATATCAACTAACAATTGAAGACTTTAACAAAACATATAGTCATAAACAATTTTAAAAGCTTATATGCAATAAATGTTCAAAAAATAAATTTAGCCTTTGATAAAAGTGAAGAATTTAAAAATCAAATAAATCAATCGGTATCAAAATAACAATAAAAATCAACAAAGTTAAGATAAAGAAATGCTTATAAAATTCAATCGATGACTACAATAAAAAATTCAAAATATTATATTAATCAAGATGAATAAGCAAAAAAAAACCCAGAGGATGTAAGAATTAAAAGTGATTATAAAGTTCAAATTTTAAATTAGTCAAAAAATCGATAAATGCATGATTAAACTTTTCAACAAAAAAAAAAACTCAAACTACTGCACCATAAAGTATAAAATTGTTGTATTTTTTCACTCTTATTTTTTCAGTTTGTATCAATCAAAGAAAAATCTAACGTATATATAAAATTTGATAAGAAATAGGGTCATAAGGTTTTGGGGCCTCAAGCCGTAACTTTACTTTTTAAGCCTGTCGGGCCACTCGTGATGTAATTAGCAGCATTCTAAATGTTGTTTCTTAACAATATGTATAGATTACCATGCATGACCTCGCATTTCGGCCGAGATTGCAAGAAAGAGAAGAAGACGAGTTAATATATTAAACACTAGGTTAGTACCCTATGTGTTACACGAGTTGATCATCAACGAAAATAATTATATTATTTTTTAAACACTAATTTTTTAATATTTGTTTCCTTAAACATTTTGTTATAAAATATTGTTTTTAAAATTTGTATATTTTGTAATAAATTGCTTTTTAAAAATGTGTTTATTAATATCAATATATCTATCTATACTAATAAATCAAAATAATTATGAACATTTGTCACAATTCTAGCTCACATATATTTTAGTTTTCCCACTTATCTCTCCTACTTAATTAACTATATTTATTATTTTATTGTGAATTAGGAATTAAGGATTATAATAAATAATATACTATGAATTAATTATATTTAAAGTGAAATCAATTATGTTGTTTTTAAGTGAACTTATTTTCTTATTTAACAACTTTAGTTCTTTAAATATAATCGAATTCAAATGATATTTCTTAAAATATTTTTAAATAAAACAATAATGTTACTATTTTTTTATAATTGCTTTTTAAAATTTTATAAACATTTAATATGATTGGATTATTTGAATAATAAAAATATATTATATTAAAAGTAAGTAATTCTTTAAAAATCAAGTTATATATATTAATATAAATTTTTAGTTAAAGTTACTTTAATGTGTTAAA
>SZYD01000780.1:0-45003 GCA_009363875.1 Mikania micrantha | reverse complement strand
TTCCTTACGACTAAGAGCATCCGCCACCACATTGGCTTTACCCGGATGGTAACGAATCTCACAGTCGTGAAGTTGTCTCATGTTGAGTTCTTTCCGATTAATGATGTGTTGCAGGCTCTTGTGGTCTGTATAGATGACACATTTAGTACCATACATACATGTAGTGTCTCCAAATCTTTAATGCAAAGACCACCGCCCCTAACTCAAGGTCATGAGTAGTTAATTCTTCTCGTGTACCTTGAGTTGCCTTGAAGCATATGCAATGACCTTGTCCCGTTGCATAAGTACACAACCGAGACCAAGGTTTGAAGCATCACATGTAGACAATGTAAATCATCACTGCCTTCTGGAAGACTGAAGGATAGGGAGTTGCATAACTTATGTTTAAGAAGTTGAAATGCATCTTCTTGTTTCTGTCCCCATATAAACGCTTGACTTTTTTGGGTAGTGTGTTAAGTGGCAAACGATCTTTGAAAAGTTCGCAATGAATCTCCTGTAATATAGCCTGCCAAACCCAGAAATGAACGAATCTCCTGTCAGAGTAGATGGGGTAGTCCAGTTCTTAATCGCCTCAATCTTTGCTGGATCTACATGTATCCCATCTTTGTTTTGACATGTCCTAAGAGTGAACCTCCTTTAGCCAAAATTCAACACTTTGAGAATTTAGCATAAAGTGTTGTTATTCTCTTAGTAATTCTAGGACTTTCCTCAAATGATCTTCAATGCTCTTGTTCCGTCTTTGAATAATCAGTATCATCAATGAAGACAATAACAAACTGATCTAAACGGCCTGCAGACTCGATTCATCAAGTCCATGAACACTGCAGGTGCATTGGTCAGTCCAAATGGCATAACCACAAACTCGTAGTGTCCATATCGAGTCCTAAATGCAGTCTTTGGGTATATCCTCATCATTCACTCGCAACTGATGATACCCGGATCGTAAGTCAATCTTAGAGAAGCAAGTTGCTCCTTGTAATTGATCAAACAGATCATCGATCCTAGGCAGAGGATATTATTCTTATCGTCAACTTGTTTAGCTCACATAATCGATGCACATACGAAATGAACCGTCTTTCTTCTTGACAAAAGAACCGGAGCTCCCCATGTAGAGAACTCGGTCTAATGAAACCTTTGTCTAAAAGTTCTTGGAGCTGACTAGACAGTTCTTTCATCTCAGACGGTGCTAATCGATACGGTGACTTCGCCACTGGATTTGCTCCAGCACAATCGATTCTAAACTCCACTTGTCGGACTGGTGGTAGTCCAGGAAGTCTTCTGGAAATACTCTGGATAATCTCTGATGACTGAAATGTCTCCAACTGCTTTCTTTTCAGGTTCTTTCTCTACCACGTGAGCCAGGAACGCATAGTATTTCTTCTTCAAGTACTTCCAAGCTTTGATGCACGATACAATCTTCAATCCGCTGCAGGGTTTTCTCGCCATAGATTCTCATCGTTTCGCCGGACGGTAAAGGAATCCGTATAGTTTCTCCGAACATACAATTTCGGCATTGTTTTTGGATAACCAATCCATTCCTATCACAACTTCGAAGCTTCCAAGTGTCATAGGAATAAGATCGATGAGGAAAAGATGGTCGTTTAATCTTAATTCACAACCATGCATTATAGAATCTACAAGTATGTGTTTTCCATCAGCTACTTCTACGGTATAGGGAGCAGTAAGTATAATGGTTCTATGTTAAGCAAAGAAGCAGTATGGGCAGAGATAAAACTTTATCAGCACCAGTATCAAATATGATAGAAACGTAATGACCATTAAGGAGAAATGTACCCGTGACAACTGCTGGCCTCGCGTGCTTCGGCAGCTCCGATAACAAAAGCACGAGCAGTAGCAAGTGGTTGTTGTTGAGTTTAGGACACTGGTTTCTGAAGTGTCCTTCTGCCCCACAATTGTAACAGGTCCTCCCACCTGTAGCAGCAGTGGTAGTGGTAGCAGTTGTGGCAGCAGCAAGATGAACAGATCGACATTTAGCTGCCAAGTGTCCCATCCGCCCACACTTGAGACACTTTTTGCATGAGTGTTGGGTAGGTGATGATATTGGCATTTGGTGCAAAGTGGAAACGGGCCAGTATATGGCTTTCTGACTGAAGCAGATTGTGGCATAGCAGTAATGGGTGTGGCATGAGTAGGTGTAACTGCAGTCAGGGCTGCAAAGTTCTTGATTGTCTTTTGCTTCTTCTTCTTGGGTGTTCTTGTTCAGGCTTCTGCCTTCATCAATCTGTGCTCTCTTATACCCCTTTCGGGTGAGCACTCCAGACTTAACGTATTCTTCAGTAAGGCTAGCCCCAAGATGAATCGCTGCCTCCAGAGTAGTGGGGTTATTCCCTATCACAGTTCCTCTTACAACTAGAGGTAAGCCTTCGATGTACTTCTCTATCCTGCGGGATAGAGGAGTAACCAGGTGTGGCACCAGAATGCACAACTCTTGGAAGCGAGTTGTATACTTTGCGTTCTCACCACTATCTTGCACCAGATTCCACATCTCTACCTCAAGTTTCTTCAGCTCATGTCGTGGACAAAACTTATCCACAAGTAACTCTTGAAGTCCTCCCATGATAAAGCTAATGCAACTTCCCGTCCTCTGGTGTTCTTCTCAGAGTTCCACCAGGTGAGTGCGCCTTTATGAAAAACGCTCGAGGCCATTTTGACCTTCAGATTTTCAGGACATCCTGTGAAATCAAGAATATCCTCGATGCTCTCCAGCCACTGCAGTAGGCCAGTAGCTCCTTCAGTACCAGCGTACTTAGGAGGGTTAGCATCATTGAACTGCTTGAAAGTGAAGTTAGCAGTTCCAGTGTTGGTAGCATTTGAGTTATGTGCTGAATCACTAGTACTTCTCCCGAAGATTCTGGGTAATATCAGTGACCATGCCCGGAATGACATCTCTCATGTTTATGGCGATGGCTCGGGAAATCTTGTTGATCTGCATCGTCGTTGCCACTTGTCGAACCCCCTCCATTAGGATCACGTCGGGGAGGCATTCTACGAATAGAAGCCACAAGTGGTCAGTAATGAGAAAGGATACTATTGAATTTGCATGATAAAATTAGTAATATATCCATACTACTAGTATTATCATTCAATTGTAATATGAGCATGTACACGTATAAGCAATCAGCTCATTAGCATACTTCTCACGTGAATGTGTATATACGTTCCATGATCTCACTCCACCAAACCTACACACTGACACTTTCCAGATATACCGAAGATAGCTTATATATAGGGCATACGAAAGGGTCAAGCAAACTGCCAGCCCAGACGCCCATCCCACCACCGCTTCGATATACCACGATCATGTCCTTGCTAGCATTTGGCAACATGTTTGTACTGATTTCCAAGTGTGTTCCATTGATTAAGAATCCCATGATCTTTGATCAATTGAACTATGATTAAATCCATGATTGAACTATGATTATGTTATGTGTGCACCTACTAACAGTTGTTAACATGTAAACTAAGTCATATGTGTGCTCTACATTTTTCTTGTTAAACTATGTTAGTAAGTAATAATGATGTAATCACTTAAGAATTTCACTTAAGGTTTTACATTGAAGAATGTTCACAACTTGATTGATTCACACACAATGTTTGTATCCCAAATGATCGTATCTCATGTGTTGACTAATGTTCAATGATTCCATTTGCTCCCGAATCTTTACTTCAAATACGAACGCCAGATTTCCCCTGACATACCGAAATAAGCTTATATATAGGGCTAGCTCTCCCGCCCACCACTTACCTCAACACGTCAGCGTTAATTCGCCTTTTGTAATTGAAGCCAAGATTCCAACTCTTTTTTGATTATGGTTATGAATGTGTAAACCCTGGTTCTTAATTTACTTGAAATTAAAACCTTGGGTTTTAGTATGTGTGTCCTAGGTTGCTTAACCTAGGTTCTCAATACTTACAGTACTGAGTATAATGATCTCCTGTGAGAACTTCAACTAAAAGAATACTGTTACACAATTCTAAGTTATAAAGTTCCAATGATAATGAATATCTGATAATGATAACATGACAAGGATTTCAGATCCAGATTCTAAAATTATAGATCTTGACCTCTGAATTCCTATGATGAACATGACAAGGATTTTAGATCAAAGATGTTAAGAATACAGATCTTTGCCTCTAAATTCCTATAATGAACTCTGATTGAGAATTCCAGATCAAGGATACTAAGAATACAGATCCTTGCCTCTGGAATCCTTTTATGAACGTATATGAGAAATTTAATTCGGTTTCTAAAATTATAGAATTCCGGTTCAAATTCCTTGACTCGATATCTAATCTTAGAAAAGTATCCCTAAGATCTTTCAAGCTTAATGTAGACTTAATGCTTACTTAAGTTACTTGATCCTAAGTATCCCCAAGCCTATAGCACTTAATCCTATTGGGTAGCTTAGGTTATAGTCTAGGTCATTAACATTGGGTTTTTCCTAGTTCTCTACAACCTTGGCTCTGAGACCAACCTGTCACAACCCCTGCGCCGCGTGCGGAATCCACGGCGCGGTGACGTATGAGTAGTTTAATCACGCACAAGTATTGAATAAGAACAACCACAATGGATTACTAAGTTTCATAATGTTAGACAGCTGTTTAGTTACAGACAAACTATCTACCAAAGAATGACAACTAAAGACCCAAAATGTAGTTTACAAAATAAGACTTCAAACAAGACAATTAAACAATCAGGATTTTAGTGTGTTTCTAAATCCATCCTAGCATGTTTCTTCATCTTGTTCTATCTTAAGCGGTCTCCTTAGTTGTCCTTAAAATGCCTTACACCTGATTACCTGTAACACATGAAAAGTAACTGTCAACTACAGAAGTAGTTGGTGAGAAACAATAGGTTTAACATTTGAAATATGAATCTGTAATGAAAGGCATATGTTTAAAACAATCAATGAGTTACATGGATGAGCTGCAACCCAAACTAACATCAAGTATGAAAATGAAGTGTAAACAGTCCGAAGACTGTTTGCATGAAAACCAACTTATAATCAAGTACCAAACTACGTTTGGAGTCAGAAAATAAGTCAGCAACAGTGATAAAACCATACGTAACCGAAATCTGCAGTTAGTTTATAAAACAAATTTAAAAGCTAACTCCAAAATCGGCCTGCCCAAATGTGTCCGCTTTCCCTTGTTGTGATCACCCAGTTCTAACGCTAATGAATTGAAAACTTGATGGGTTTATAAAGTTTGTTTACAACAGTGGACACCATGCTTTTAATCTTTGCTTTAAAAGAAAACTGTGATTCCAATGCCTTGTTTAATAACATGATTTGAAAACCTTGCTTGAGTACCATGAAATGAATCCTCTGTTGGATACCATGAAATGAATCTTTGTTTGAACATCTCTGCGAAAACCATTGATTGAATACCTTTGTTTTGAAACCCTTGATTTTGTCCTTAGGATAGCGTCCTTGTATAATAACAAGGTTTATAAAAGATTATTTTCGAAAACACAAGTTTATAGTACAAGAGTTTATAAGTCACATTATTTAAAAGTGTCTATCATTTATAAACCATTTGAGTAAAACTGATATATATATATATATATATAGTTTAAAGAACTCTCTAAAATCTTTTTAATAGAAATTATTAAAACAGTTGATAAAACCATTATAAACGGTTTGATAATTCCTTGAAAACAATTTTAATCCCTTGAATTTCTAGAGTGAACCTGTAATGTTTATAAATTAACATAAACATACATATAATAATGATTGAAGTAAAAGTATTTGATCACGTGTTCCACCCCAAAACAGTTGTAAAAAAAAACAGTAAAAGAGGGGCTAATTTCTCACCTGTCTGCAGTAGACTCTGAACTATAAACAAATAGCAGTAGCAAACATGACTTCTAACTGGTTCCTATATAATTTGTAATCATACATAAGATATAAGGATTTATAGTTGTATAGACTTTGATTCCTTGATTGACTTGTGATAATATGAACTTGATCTCATGATTATGATTGTTGTGAAAACTTGAAAGTCATGATTTGGTTGCTTGATTACAAATTGAAAATGAATTGAATGTGTCATGATCTTTTACGCACAAACTTGTTTGCACAACCTCCACATGTGTTTATGAGTTTGATAAACCATCTTTAACATGTATTTTGAAATCGATGCTGATTTGTTATGTCTTTTGAATTATGAATTGATCTCATGATTATATAAGTTACAACTTAACCTATTCATGATCAATTCACAATATCATAAGTCGAGGGCCACACAATTGGCCTTAAGCCCATGAACCCATGAGGGCTTAATCTAAGGCCACGGTCCACTTAGGTTAAAATGAGCCAATTGAATGTGATGTTGGCAACCAATATGTATATGGGCCGTAAGGTTCCAAGGTAATATTGGCGCCAATTTCTAAGTTTGGGCGAAATGGATCTCGTGGGCCAAATGAGTGAGTTATGGGGCCTAAAGTCCTGTTGAGCTTGATCTACTGTGGACCGAAGTTAACTAATCAATTGGGCCACTTCGAATCATAATGGGCCGAATGGAATTTAATTGGCCAAAAGGATTATGGGCTGCCAACTTTGGGCAGCGAACCTTTTAGGTTCAAGAGTCTAGGTTCGTCGGTCTTAAGAACTTCAACAACAAGGTTCGGCCAAGCAACCCACAAGGTTCGGTTTCTTATGATACACACCCAGGGTTCGTTGCATGCATAGAAGGTTCGTTGGGTATCTCATGGTTCGGCTATCCAAGCTGAGGGTATAAGGGTTCGGTGATAGCTCGTTGAAACCCCTAAGGTTCGGCTGATACGTCCACGAACCCTGTAGGGTTCGGCTGCATAAAGGGTCGCCATTTCCTCTAGGGTTCGTGACTGCTTGCATGGAGGGTTCGTTCGGTCATGGATGGTTCATTCCTAGCACATTGGTTTCGTGAAGGTTCGTGGGATCCCCATAAGGGTTCGGCTGAGGTTCAACGAACCATACAGGTTCGTGAAGCCCCCTTAGGGTTCGGCTACGTGATGCTGATGGTTCGACATCCCCTTTTCCCAACGAAACTGTAACAACTTCACCTCCCATTCGAGCTACGACCATCCCTGGTGAAGTCTCCACATCCTCGGTGTACAAGAACCAAGTTTCGAAGGTCTAGGGTCTGTCTACGTGGGTTTTCATTACCGGTTATATGGTTTGGTCGGGCAACAAAACGAAAACCCTAATTTTCAGCTCATTCTTCCGATCATACCTCGTTTTCGGCCGGATAAATCCGCAGATCCTTTGTACTTTCACGTAGGGCATACCCCAGATTCCAGCTACCTGCCGTACCTGACGACGTCCCACCACTGTTTCGATATAATACGATACTGTTCTTGCCTAGCGAACTCGACGGTAATTAGATAATATATACTTGTTCCTAAATAATAAAGATCCTAACACACAAGCACATAATGGACACATGAATCACATTGACTGATTTGATATGAAAGCACATTTGTTCTAGCACTGTTCACAACTACCATGACTAAATGTACAAATGTTACATAAGCTAAGGTGGGTGTCAGTTGTATGTAAATCAAGACCACGTGTTAATACACGGAAAGTCCCGTCATAAATAGTAGACTCATGTAGTCAAGCTATATGGGCATAACTTAAACGATCAAATGAACTCAAGAGAATCAAGACGGTCAAGACGGTCAAAATCAAAGGATATCCTTAAAGTCTCGACGCATACAGTAGGCCAAAGGGTCAAGCTGATATGGGCAAATCATGAAAGTCCCGACGCATACAGGTAGACTCCATGTGGGTCATGCCTGATATGGGTCACGTGTGAGAGGGTACAACTTGGACAACCACCAACAACTAAGTCTAATTGATTGAGTCCAACAAGGCCCAATCATCATGTATTAGTTGTATTTAAATGATTAGTTATTAATTTAATTAACCATTTAATATCATATTTCTACAAGCGTTTTGGGAAATCATAAGGACTTGTGCGATTACATGATAGTAAACTTATGATTCGCCTGTTAAATTTACTTAGTTAAATTATCATACGTTGAGAATTGTAATTTAACTCTGTAAATTCTAGTTTAATGTATTGTGCTTTAGTTATTCTTAACATTGATGCTATGTAAACAATCTGATCCTCACGATTATCACTCACGATATCGCGCCCCGAGAACTTTCCGCCCGACGGGAAAGTCGATCCAGCCCGCCAGCTCGGGGTGTGACAATTATAACATAGTCATCATGAATTATAAAAAAAAATGATATTATAACTTTTAGATATAGTGACAAGTCACTAATCATAAGTACAATACCATTGAGTTTCTATCATGAGTTCAAATATTAAAATATGCAATATTATGACCTCTCAGTTTTAGTGATGAATCGCCATAAAAAATCCTTAAGTATAATATTATGGGTTTTGAATCAAAATATACATCATTAATTAAAGAGAGATAATGCCATAACTTTTAGATTTAGTGATGTATTACCAACACTGATCTTGGGTTTAATGTTAGTTAAATCATAACATAGTTAACACAGAACAAGGAGAGATGATATTATATTATGTGAGACATAGTAATGAATCACCATCACTAATCTCAAGTATGATATCATGGGGTTCTAAAAACAATTGTATATACATCCTCAATCCAAGAAAAGTAACACCATGGAATTTAGATGTAGTGATGAATCACCATCACACATCTTAGGTATATAATATTACTAATTCCTGAATCATAACATAGGTAAGATAAATCAAAGAGAATTGACATCATATCTTGTGAGACACAGTGATGAATCACCATCACTAACCTCAAGTATGATATCATATAGGTTTAAGAATTAAAACATAGGCATTATCAACCCAAGAAAAATAACACCATAACCTTTTGATATTGTAATGTATCACCATCACAACTCTCAAATATTATGTTACTAACTTCTTGAATCATAACAAATATATTATTCAACAAAAGAAAAATAGAATCTTGAGTATGATATAAAGGAGTTGTTGATTCATAACATATACATTACTAATCCAAGAAAGATAACATCATAACTCTTAGATGTAGTGATGTATCACCGTCACAATCTTAGGTATGAAATTATTAACTTTCTTGAATAATAACATATATATTATTATTCATCAAAGGAAATGACATCATAGCTTGTGAGATGTAGTGATGGATCACCATCACTAATCTCTAGTATGATATCATAAGATTTGGAATTGTAGAAGCAATGTATTGAAATCATTTTGAACAAGATTATAAATTTTAGGGAGTAGCATCCAAGTTGGACACTTTTTGACTTATTTGAATTAATGTTGTTTTGCAAGATGTGTCATGCTTTGGCCTATAGGTAAAATACTCTCATTAAGAATCCCCAGGAAAGCTAGACTGGTCCCTCGTCAGGGATTATGAATCGCTTTCCTAGACAGGAGTCTCAACTACCGGTATTCACCCTTCCAGTTACTACATGTCCATCTTAACAAACTTAATTCTAACGAGGTTTTAAATCAAAATTGAACAGATAGAATCATTTTCTACTCGTTTGAAAACATAAGGAATGGCATTCACAATGGAGTACCGGGTGACATATTAGAATCATTTTAGTTTGTAAGATGTTTGGTATAATATGCTTTGGCCTATAAGTGATTGTACTCTCATCAGAAGTCCCCAGGAAAGCTAGACTGGTCCCACAGTACATCGGGGATTTATACGAATAGCTTTCCTAGACAGGAATTCCAACTACCGGTACTACACTCTTCCAGTTAGTACATATCCACCTCACAAACTTTAATTCTAATGGGATCTTAAAATCAATAACAGAATTCCTATTTTGTCTTAGGAATAATATTAGGCATTAAGCCTAATGATTGTTGAATTCATATCAACTAAAGGTTGTTTGCATGTATTTGAGTTTGGAATAGATTTCTCCTAAAAGCAAATACTAAGGCAATTGCTTAAACTAAGTAATCCCATGATATAAAGTAACTTAGTCTAAGCCATTCCTAACTAGTGCAAGCAAGGCATATTAACATGTAACACCTCGACCGATGGCGGAAACGTCGGGATGCTACGAGGGATGTGTAGATTGTTCATAAGCTCGTGGGCATCTAATTAATTCATCACATATCAATTAATCAACCAAATTAATTACATCAAAAATCATGTTCAGCATGAATTAGTTACATCAAATACACAAAAGATTTAGCTAAACTAACTAAACTCTAGTCGCCATAATTTTTGTTATTTTAGCTAAGTCCAAGAATCCTATATGATGATCTCCAAAAGATGTAGAGCTATCCTGCTCTACTTACTTCTCCTCGTTCCCTGAAACATGTAGAAAAATCAAGTGTCAACAACAAAGTAGTTGGTGAGTAATCATAAGTTTTTATATTTAAAAATGTTTTACAAAATGATTATAAAAGTTTATAGTTTCCTGAGAAAATCGATATGAGCACCTGCGAGATAGTCCAACACATAACCCAACACACAATCACACACAGTCACATATTTCAAATAATCACAGATAATCAATCACATATACATTCAACCAATCTCAATCATCAATATTCTCAATTAGTATAAGTGACAATACACGCATCATTGTGAATGACCAAGGTCAATGACAACGACACACGGAGTTGTGGCAATCCACGTGACAATACATGCAATCATTGCGGATGACCGAAGCCAACAACAAAGACCCATAGAATAGTGACAATACATGCAATCCTTGCAGATGACCGAAGTCAACAACAACGACCCACAGAATAGTGACAATACATGCAATCATTGTAGAGGACCAAAGTCAACAACAAAGATCCATAGAATAGTGACAATACATGCAATCATTGTGGATGACCGAAGTCAACAGCAACGACTCATGGAATTATGATAATCCAATAATCTGAATATCATAACAATAAACAGGTGTCATCCATGTGTTATCGACATAATATTTTAAATATTGGTATATATGTTCCACCTCCGAGTTTAAAACAAAATAGTTTAAAAGGAGGTTATGAGAACTCACCTGAGTCCTTAGAATCAGTGTTTTAGTAGAATGCGCACTTGTGTATACAAAATCAGAAGCAACTCAGAGATCTGTAATTATCGTGTATTTCATAATCATAAGTGTGTGTATTTTAGTGAAATTAAATGTGCGTGAGTGTTTACTTTAAATCGTAAAGTGTTTCTTAACTTAGTTTATTTATTCTAAATTAAATTGTAACACCTAAAGTTTATCGATGATCATCATAAAATGTGATTTAAACTTGTTACTTTCAATCATCTGATGTTGATAATTTACTTGTGAACTCATATGCATACTCCTCATAGATAAGTATGCTAAAAGAAAATATTATCTTTATTCATACGCATCTCCATACCTACATGCATGATTACTTAATTCCACCACCATTTTTTTCTAAATTATAAAATCCACTTTAAGTTTAATGGAATCATATTTAGGTTATTCTCATTAAAGGTTCAAACCATGTAAACTCATAATTCAAAGCTTATGTATATTATAAAAGGTGGTGTTCCAAGGTATCTATGCATGCATGCTTGTATTTAGTTACAAAACCCTTTTTGTTTAACCCTAATTTGACAAGGTTTAGGCTTAACAGCCCACAGGTTCGCCTAACCCCTTTAGGTTCGCTGCCCATGGTCCCAAACCCTTAGGGTTCGGCCAAAAGAGAGGAAAGGTTCGGCTGTTTGTACAATCTCAGCAGCCTGGGTTCGGCCAAAGACCAAGGTTCGCCGAGAAGGAAAGGTTCGGCTAGCTAGGTTCGGTTACTGCTGGTTCGTGAGTTCGGGTGGCTCAGCCGAAGGTTCACAGGTTCGGCTACCTTCAACAGGTTCACAGCTGGTTCGTCTGACTCAGGGGATGCTCGACTAATGCTTAGGTTCGACCAATTAGGGTTTGATGATGGGTATCAGCTCAGCCGCAATGGAGGTTCGGCTCTCTTGGGTTCGGCCAGAACACAGGTTCGCTGACCTGTAGGGGGGTTCGGCCAGTCGCGAACCAGGCCCTCCTTGGCTGCCTTCATCATCATACTCGAGCTCCTTCATCACCCTATGTCACTCATGGTCTCCACATACTCACACACGTTCATTTTAGGGTTTTCAACATGTGAAATCGTTTAGAATGATAGTGAAATCAACTGGTTATGCTTAAGTGTAAAACAAAACGTAAAGTTCGAGATTTACCTACTAAACTTGTTCAAATTCCAGATTTTTTCGTGGGTTCACGATCTACTCGATCTCACGAATGTTTTGACACCGAGCTCCTTCCAAATGGTTGAGAGATGAAGATGAGATTCTAGAGAGAAGGTAGAGAGGGAGAGAGGTGGCGTTTTTGGTAGGTTAGAGAGAGAGAGAGAGTTGAGTGAATGAATGAATGAGGAAGAAGATAGAAATCCTCTTTCTTATATCGCGTATCATACCCGCGTGCCCGGTCTCGTTTATTTCACGTAAAAATATAACAAAGTGCTCGGTTTTTATCGTATAATATATTTAAAACATAAAAATGTTTAAACGATTACGTTTCATTTTAATAAAATGGTTTCACATAAAGTTGATTAGTAAAAAGGTTTCGTTTAATTTTGTCAAATTAATTATTTAAATAAAACGATTTATTCGATTTTGTTTTAAGTTGTGATTCCTAATAAATGTTATTAATTTTCTTTTCTTAAATTAATATCGTTCGATATTATTTCGTTATCTCGTCGAAACGCATTACTTGCGTACGTATTCGTAAAGATCGTCACCTTTACGAATCCAACGCTCGTATCGTATTTCGATTCGATTTACGATTTATGGAATATCGTTTCAGAATATTATTCTTAATAATTATATTCGTGTGAATCATCACCCACGCAAATACATTATTAAGTTAATATTTCTGAAATAACATTCGCGTTTAAATTATGTTCGTAACCTCACCATCGCGTAATCAATTCAAATAATACTTCTGTTATTTAATTATCTTGAGTATTATAATTTCCCAATCCAACTCCCACTAAACCATATCACTGACACATCCGTGATAGACCGAAATATGCATATGTATAGGGCATATGTAGGGGTCAGTCGCAACTACCCCAGCCACCGTCCCACCGCTATTTCGATAAATCATGACCATGGGTCCTTGACTATATTTAGTAACCAAACAATAACAAACTCCTAATTCCTTTCCATTCCAAACCACAATCCATAATCTGTGAATTCACTGCGATAAACTCTCTGGTTTCGTTTAGTTGTGTTTCAACTAAACTTCCCACGGTTTATGCATATAATAATATGTTCTCAATATGTATACCAATATCAGTAATAACATCCAATAATTCATTATCATTAATAGTTATCATATCAGGTCATAACAGTACAATTAAACATGTACGGACAACCCGAAATACAGTGATGTTACATAACAACTATGGCTTTCCTCTATGGTAACAAATATAACATAACACATAATGAATAAGTATATAATATATAGCACATAAGCAAGTAATAAACAAACAAGTGTAATATGAGATAACTCATATTTGTTAGCTTGGTTATAGTCTAGGCCACCATTTTCTAATAACCTAGATCCCTATAACCATGGCTCTGATACCAATCTGTCACACCCCGACTGACGGCAGAATGCGTCAGGGCGCGATTATGACTGTTCATTAGCTCATGGTACTATTATACGTTTCAATATTTAATGTATCATTATTACAAAACGAACACAACATTCAGTGAATAATAAACAAACATTACATGAATTGAATAATCAAAGTATTACAATTGATAAGTTTATACATTTGTTTCACTGTTTAAACTAGGTCACTAGTCCTATATTATGTCTTCATCATGCTTCCTTATCCTGTTACACATGTAAAATAGAGTTTGTCAACTATTTGCATAGTTGGTGAGTTCACACACTAAGTTTAAATAATAAGTATAAAAAGGATACAAACTATAGCCTAACTAGATAAGTATCATAAGCATAGCATGAATACAAGTTTGAATAAATTGAATGAATGAATGAATAACAATAGCTTGTGTCCAAACAAGTATCCTTACAACATGTTAATTCAAGTATGGCATACTATAAATTAACAGTTATAATTCAACAAGTTTGCTAGGTGTACTTTTCACCTTTTTCACACAAAGGAAAAAGCCTTTGTGAAGATAGAATCCAACCATCTTAGGCTACTAAGTACTAGATTGCTTGATTGGAAACACACATAGAATCAATACATTGTATAAGCCTAGCCTCTAACACATAAAGCCAACTAGGTCTAAGGCTTGCTTCATAGATTGAATGAACATTAGAATGAATAAAGTTTGAATAAGACATGTGTAACATCCCAAAAACAAAAGGTAAGAGGGAGTGTGAAGAAACTCACTTGATGTCCTAGTTTTGTCGCTTGAATCGTTGCCTAGGATTTAAGAAGTTGTGCTTGCACCTCAACCTAAAGGCAATAGAATCTCTTAGTCTATGTACTTAGAGTTCAAGTTTTGGCATCGTAGTTTCTATGGCATACTATGGAAGTCCTAATTGATATGTCTAAGTTTGAATGGTTTTCATTTAGGATTATTTATTTATTTATTAATCAAATAAATAAATAAATATCCTAATTGATTTTTGAATGATTATTTATTTATTTGACTTTGAATAATCAAATATAAATATCCTAATTGATTTTGAATAATTATTTATTTATTTGATTTTGAATAACCAAATAAATAAATATCATAATTGATTTAGAATAATCATTTATTTATTTGATTTTTTGAATAACCAAATAAATAATTACCCTAATTGATTTTTGAATACTTATTTATTTATTTGATTTTTGACTAATCAAATAATTAAATATTCAAATTGATTTTGAATAATTATTTATTTATTTGATTTAAAATAATCAAATAAATAAATATTCTAATTGATTTTGAATAACTATTTGAATATCTCATGATGTTTGGATTTAACCTAATTTCCATTCTTTTTTTTTGTTTTATTGTTTAATGTTTAAGAAATTTTTTTTCTAAAAGAATGTATCTTAAATTAAAAGAAATTGTATGTTCGTTATAAAAGATAAATGTTTACTTTAAAAACAAAAGCCTTTTATTTATTTTATTTTATTTTATTTTAAAAATAATTTAATGCCTTTGTATTTTTGGATAACATTTCAATAATTTATTAAAATGTTTAGCATGCTTCTCAGTCCCGAACAAAAACAAATAAGTTTGAAAAGGGACAAATGAACTCACCTTGTGTTTGATGTGGTTGACTACGTAAGATACAAGAACGCACGCGCTCTTCGTTTGTACTTGTTGTGATGTTCACGATCCTGTATTGATTTCATAGTATTTATAGTTTATAAGTATGCATTGTAGTTTGTTTGTGTGTGTGTTGTATTAGTCCTAAAGTTGACTAACACTTGCGGTTATTGTTCATTATCCGGCCCGTAATTCAGTATGGCATGTTAAGTATTATTGAATTCTTTCATCGTTTGCAGTTTCTCCACTTCAAGCTTAGTTTACAAGTTATAAATTCTAACTAGAAGTTTAATTCCTTGCAAGCTTTGCTTAATCAACTTCTTATCCCCTTTGTAATTACTAAAACGAAAATTCATGCATGAGATTACTATTGACTTTAAACGTTTGTGCGTATGTTCTTTAATGTCTTGAATTTTATTGGGCCGGATAACCCCTTAGTCTAAGTCATGTGTTATTGGGCCGAAACATCTAAGTCATGACTAACCATTAGAGCCACTAAAATCATAATGGACCGAAATTTAATGGTGTTGGGCCGTGTGTAGTATAGGTTAATGGGCCAACCTATTTGGCCAGATAGATACTAGTGGGCCAAATTTGTCAACAGTGACCCAATAATTTCTGATGGGCCGAAACAAAGACCCATGCAGAACCAGTGGGCCGACTCTATGGATTTGGGTCGAAACAGTCTATGTGGCCGGCCATGGATAGGTGTAACTGGGCCGCAATCATGAATTTGACCAACTCGATAACATGTGGGCCAAAATATGGTGCTGGGCCGACAACATAGGTTGTTGGGCTAAATGGCTTCGGATGGCAAGCGAGCAGGACATCACCGATCAAATGGAAAGGTTCCCCTGTCTAGCGAACCTTTAGTAAGGTTCGGTCAAAACAGGTTCGCTACTCTCGCAGGGTTCGTGAAGGTGGCTCCTAAGGTTCGGCATGTTAGGGTTCGGCTCGTGATTTATCCGGTGCATGGGTTTGCCGGAGGTGGAAGCAGTTGGCAACCAGAAAAGGTTCGCAGCTCCCATGCTTACTGGTTCGCTTGATGGTTCGTTCACAAGTTGGCGAACCCCAGGTTCGTTGATGATACTAGGTTCGCCACTATCTATGGTTCAGTGAGCATTAAGGTTCGGTCACTAAACCAAGGTTTGGCCAATGATGGTTCACGACAGCAGGGTTGCATGGGAGGATTCGTTCTTCTGCGTGCATGGTTCGCTAGTCACGGCTAGGTTCGGCTTCAAACAGATTCGTGACTTTTGCAGAAGGTTCGACCAGTCAGGTGAGTTTGGTGGTGATACAGGTTCGGCAGAGGTTGGTTCGGCCCTCCTATGCAAGTGGGTTACCGTGGTAGTGTGGTTCAAGCTAGGGCCGGGTCTAGAACCGAGTAGGGTTTGTCTAACAAAACCAAAAGTGAAAACCCTCATTTTCGTGGGTTTTAATCATCTTTACCTTGAATTTGGCTTGATAAACCTCTAGATCGGTTGTACTTCCTTGTAGAGGAGGTCGAGAGCTACGCGTGGACACCAAGAACGCCCAAATCCGTTGAGAAACGAGTGAGTTATGAAGCTTTGAAGGTGGAAATGTGTAGAGAGAGAGTGATGGACGGGATTTCTTGTAGAGAGAGAGGGTTTGGGTAAAAATGAAATAAATTCTCCCATTTAGAGCTTAAATACCCCGAGGGTATCCGGGTTCGTTTCGGTTGCTCGGTTCACGTTTTCATCGCGATTCCGGCACATTACGCGCGTTTCTCGTAAATTAAAATATAAAGGCTTGTTTTAGAATGTTAAAATTATAATTATTATTAGAAATTATTTTAAATATCGTTGTATTAAATTATTTATCGAATTATATTATTTTTTCACGTTTCGTTTATTTGTTCGCGAATTATTAAAATAGTTTCGTTTAATTTTATTTTTGATAAGTTTCAAATTGTAAAACAGGAAATATTACATTTCCTTAAATTTATTATCATTCGTATCGTTTTCGTTTCGTCAGAACGCGTCGCCATCGCGCGTATTCGTTCGAATCGTCATTCGAACGAACACGACAATGGTTTGGCTTTCTGATTCTTGTTTTCTACTGTTCAGTCATTATTTCAGAACGTTAAACTCTCAGAATCATTCGTACAGATCGTCACCTATACGAATAATTCGTCTGTTTAGCATTCTGTAAGAACAACCGTTATGGTTTTGTTTTGTTTAACCTCACATACGTTTATACACATTAGTATCAAATCAAGTATCCATATGAAAATTCTGTGTTTCAATACTATGTTGTCTGATATGTTTCTGAATGTTAAACCCTAAGGTTTTAGTCAGATTTCAGACAATAGCATAATAGTTTCGTGTTAAGAATTATGTATCAATAGCATAAACATAGTTTCACGTAATGTGTACCTGAGTTACTGTACGAGTTACTGTTGCGATCACTGTTCCGGCACGCGTCCGGCACTGATGTTACGGTCTCCCCTTGTTAGAGAAATTTCGTCCCGAAATTAAAGACTCGTTATTCGGTACGGCTTCCTCTGTAAAGAGTTGGGGATACTTGTTCTTCATGTGATCTTCACGTTCCCAAGTAAACTCAGGTCCGCGCTTTGAGTTCCAACGAACCTTGACAATAGGGATATGGCTTCGCCTCAGTTGTTTAACTTTGCAATCCATAATCTCCAAAGGTTCTTC
The DNA here is from genome assembly GCA_009363875.1 of Mikania micrantha. Lineage (NCBI taxonomy): Eukaryota > Viridiplantae > Streptophyta > Magnoliopsida > Asterales > Asteraceae > Mikania > Mikania micrantha. The sequence goes on along the minus strand of SZYD01000780.1, from coordinate 27,036 downwards.
GACAAAGTGTAAGTGTTCATCCAATTGAATTTCTTCAATCGGTATGATAAGAGTTTCATCAGTTAAGCATTTCTTCAAGTTTGAGACGTGAAACACGTCATGTACACCGCTAAGTTCATTCGGTAGTCTCAGTCTGTACGCCACAGGACCAACACGTTCGACAATCTTGAACGGTCCCACGTATCGTGGCGTTAGTTTGCCTTTCTTTGAAAAACAAACTACACCTTTCCATGGGATACCTTTAGCATAACGCGGTCTCCTACTTGGAATTCCAACGACTTGCGCCGTTTATCGGCATAGCTCTTTTGTCTGCTTAGTGTAGCTTGTAGCCTCTGTTGTATCTGAGCAACTTTGTCTGTAGTTTCTTGAATGAGTTCGGGCCCTGTTATACGATTATCTCCCACTTCCGACCAACAGATCGGCGATCGACACTTGCGACCATAGAGAGCCTCGAACGGTGCACATCCGATACTACTATGATAGTTTTTGTTGTAGGAGAATTCGATCAGTGGTAAATGAGAATCCCAATTACCACCGAAGTCTAAAACACAAGTTCTTAACATGTCCTCCAGGGTCTGTATAGTACGTTCGCTTTGACCATCCGTTTGTGGATGATAAGCTGTACGCAGGTTTAATTGTGTCCCCAGAGATTTCTCCAATGATTGCCAGAACCTTGATGTAAATCTGCTATCACGATCTGAGATGATAGACGATGGCACACCATGGCGTACCACTATCTCGTTGATGTAAAGCTTTGCTAATTTATCCATCGTGTAAGTTTCTCGCATCGGCAAGAAATGAGCAGATTTGGTTAATCGATCAACGATAACCCAAATAGTGTCATGTCCACTGGAAGTCCGGGGTAGCTTAGTAACAAAGTCCATAGCTATCTGCTCCCACTTCCAAAGTGGAATTTCAGGTTGTTCCAGTAAACCTGACGGTTTCTGGTGTTCCGCCTTCACTTTGGCACACGTGAGACATCGACCAACGTACTCGGCTATGTCTTTCTTCATGCTCGGCCACCAATAATACGCACGTAAGTCTTGGTACATTTTATCAGCACCGGGATGGACAGAGTATTTGGTCTTGTGTGCTTCATCAAAAATAAGCTTTCTCAACTCATCTACTACAGGAATCCATATACGATCCTTGTAGTAGACAAGTCCATCAGTGATGTCTGCAAAGCAGTTTAATTAAACTAACAAAAATAAAAACTAACCTAGACACTAAGTAATACTCTAGACTCTCTAAAACTAATCTACCGACAGGCAAGTGTACCTATCGTGTGTAGCAGAGCAAAGCAAGTCCGGATATCGAATCCACGGACCTCTATAGACTGTGCTAACTAAGACTCAATTACTTATCTATGCAAATGTATGTAACTTAAATTAATATTGCAAAGGGGGGTTTTTGCTAACAATCTAAGAATACCTAAAAAGAACAATTCTTGAACAAAAACAGACGAGCAAACAAAGATTAAATCAGAGGAAGAAAAGCACTACCTAGGCTCGAATCATATACATTCTTGACAAGGTTCTATCGGTAATGGAACTGATGTGACACAGGGATCTTATGATACTAAACTCCAAGGAAATTTAGAGCACCCTCAACCCTTCTCAAGGATCGTCAGCTAAAGGTCCTAAAAGCCGTTAAACCACCGGTTGAATGGATTTCCCTCACAGGTCATCCAACTGCTTATGAAATATCCGCTAAATTATCTACCTCGCAGCACGATAATCTCAAAACACCTAAGAAATAACTGTTAAACCCTCTACCTCACGGCGCGAAAGTTACAGTTCACTTAAATGCTAGGGATAATTTGGGTTTTCCTATTGGACTCGATAGACATGAAATGATAGTTAAACTAGGATGATCTTCTCACAAAGGTTCTAACTAGCAATCTAACACCCAAGACTTATCGACGACTTCTCACTTCACAGCTATAGAAGTCGGTTGCACACCTAAACCATTTAAATCCTGATAAAGCACTCCTATGAATTACTTGGCCACAGTAATTCACCCACTAATCAAAAACACACAGTCATTGACCTAGCATGCACCTATTATGTGACAGACAATCACCAAGACACACGAGGAGTATAATATCAATCATCAAACAATTATAGATACGCGTTTACATCCATTATTCAAAACCAAATCTTTAAATCATAAGTTTCAACACACCATATTGTTCCAAAAACGAAATAAACTAAAATCAATCATATATAGTCATCTAACATAAGTAGTTCTAAATATTTAGCCAAGAAACATTGTCAAAGTAGTAATCAGGAATAAAACAAAGAAACAAGAAAACCAAATGGTTAACACCCGAAAACACAATCCCGGGGATTCAATCCTTCGATCTCTTGCTTCAAGAACCTCCCAATAGCTTCCAATCGCCTCCAGCCGTCTCTAGGATCGTCCCTTTTCGTCTGATACCCTAATTATCAAGTCTCCAACCGTTTTTATCAAAAGAAAACGGTTTGCTGCGTTTTTTAACCCGTCGCGTACCGCGACAAATTCCCAGAACCCCCTCGCGCTACGCGAGGGACATCGCTACCCGAAAAAGCAATCGGGTCAACCCGCAATGATTAATGAAGGGCAATTTGGTCATTTTCCATTGTCGCGTAGCGCGACAGGGTTTCCAATGGCCTTCGCGATACGCGATGGGTTTAAAAATCCAGAATTTTGCCTTCTTTGCTCTCTGGTCCGTCTTCGTCCAACCAGGAGCTCGTTTTCTTGATCTTTAGCACCAAATACGCATGTTTATTACCTGCAGGCATTGAATTACATAATTGTGAAGCACCAGCTAAATTCGACTCCAAAACTGACTAAAACAATACAGAAACTCAACAAAAACCAAAAGAAAAACAGATGTGTTTTGCAACAAATCAATCAGGTTTTGTTTCCAATTGCTTTTTCACTCCACAATCTAAGTCTTTCTTCAAGTTTCCTCGTTCAATCGCCTCTTGTTGTGCTTGCATAATAGTGTCATGTAGGCTGGTCTGCACAGTCATTCCCATGGCTCTGACGCGCAAGGGTTTGACTCGTTCCTTCCGACTCAAGGCATCAGTTACAACGTTTGCCTTGCCCGGATGGTGCTTGATTACACAGTCGTAATCATTCAGAAGCTCAACCCATCGTCGCTGTCGTATGTTGAGTTCCTTCTGATCTAATATGTGTTGCAGACTTTTGTGATCAGTAAATATGGTACACTTGGTGCCATATAAGTAATGTCTCCAGATCTTTAAAGCAAATATCATGACTCACAGTTCCAGATCATGAGTAGTGTAGTTCTTCTCATGAATCTTTAATTGTCTCGAAGCATACGCGATAACTTTGTCTGCATCAGCACACAGCCCAGTCCCTGGTGGGATGCATCACAGTCGACTACAAAGTCATCACAACCGTCTGGGATAGATAAGATCGGAGCATCACATAGATTTTGCTTCAAAGTCTGAAAGGCTTCTTCCTGCTTTTGCTCCCAAACAAACGGCTCGCTTTTCTGTGTTAGCTTTGTAAGTGGCAGGGCTATCTTAGAAAGGTTCGAGATGAACCTTCTGTAATAACCTGCTAAGCCTAGGAAAGAACGTATCTCCGTCGGTGTCTTCGGAGTGTCCCAATCCTTTATTGCTTCGATCTTGGCAGGATCAACATGTATTCCTTCACTGTTAACTACGTGTCCCAGAAATTGAACCTCTTTTAACCAAAATTCACATTTAGAGAATTTGGCATAGAGTTTCTCTTCCTTTAACAGTTCCAAGATCGTTCTAAGATGTTGCTCGTGTTCTGCTTTGCTTTTAGAATAGATCAATATGTCATCAATAAAAACAATAACAAATTGATCTAAGTACGGCTTACACACTCGGTTCATGAGATCCATGAAAATCGCGGGTGCATTCGTCAATCCAAAAGGCATCACCATAAACTCGTAATGCCCGTATCTGGTACGAAACGCCGTCTTTGGTATGTCTTCGTCTTGTACTCTGAGCTGGTGGTATCCGGACCGCAGATCGATCTTTGAAAAGTATTGAGCTCCATGCAATTGATCAAACAAATCATCAATCCTCGGTAGTGGATACCGATTCTTGATGGTTAGTTTGTTTAGCTCTATGTAGTCTATGCACATGCGAAAAGATCCATCCTTCTTTTTCACGAACAAAACCGGAGCTCCCCAAGGTGAGTAGCTCGGTCGGATGAAACCTTTATCAAGCAGCTCCTGTAGTTGGTTCGATAATTCCTGCATCTCCGAAGGTGCTAATCTGTAAGAAGATTTAGCAACAGGTGTTACTCCAGGAATCAGATCAATACAAAACTCTACCGGTCGCACAGGTGGCAAACCAGGTAGATCCTCCAGAAATACTTCAGGATATTCCTTTACTATCGGCACGTCTTGTATCGTTTTCTTGTCTTTCCCTTTCTCCTCCACGTGAGCCAAGAAAGTTATGCACTTCTTTTGTAGACACTTACGCGCTTTTATGCATGATATGATCTTTACGTTTCGCTTTGCTTGATCCCCACGAACTTCCAATACACGATCATTCACGACTGGAATCTGAAGTAGCTTTTCGGAACAGATGACTTCAACCTTATTGAGTGATAGCCAATCCATCCCCACAATGATGTCGAAACTGCCCAACTCCATCGGCAACAAGTCGATGGTAAATGTGTGATCTGTGAGTGTAAGTGGGCAGTTCCTAAGTATAGTGCTAACTGTAACTTGCTTTCCGTTCGCTACTTCGATAATGTAAGGGGAGTCTAAAGTTTCCTCAATAAAACTAAGTTGTCGTGCAAAATCAGATAAAATAAAGCTCTGGTCTGCATCAGTGTCAAACAGTATAGATGCATAAGATTCATGTAAAAGAAATGTACCAGTGACCACATTAGGGTCTTGGCGTGCAGCATTGGCTCCAATGACAAAATCCCGTCCGCGAGGTGCTTGTGCTCCTTGTTGCACTCTCTTTGGACAGTCTCGGGAGAAATGACCCATTTCTCCACAGTTATAGCATTCCCTGTTGTTGTTGTTGCCTTGTGGTGGTGGTGGAGGTAGTGCTCTGGCAGTAGTGTTGGTAGCTCGCATCGCAGGAGCGCGGCAATTAACAACCCAATGGCCAAATCGACCACAGTTAGTGCACTTCCTACATTGAGCAGTAGGATGATGGTGATACTTGCAATGTGTGCACCGAGGATGCACTCCCCCATAGTTCTTGGTTGCAAGATTGACAAGTGCTACAGGAGCCTGTCTTAGAGGAGTGACGGCCGCATAGTTCTTGACGACCTTTTGTTTCTTCTTCTGGTGATACTCAGGTTTCTTTGTTGTTTTTTCCTTGGCCTTTCCCGCATCGTCTTTTAAAACTCCTGACTTTACCATCACATTGGTAAGTTTGGCTGAAAGGGAGATGGCTGACTCTAGAGTAGCAGGATATGCAGCCAGCACGATGCTTTGAATACAAGAGGGAAATCCTACTACGTATCGATCAATCAGCTTTTCCAATGTTGGCACCATCTCTGGCACTAAAGCTACCAGTTCATGATAGCGAGTGGTAAAAGTCATATGATCGGCTCCCTTCATCACATGGTTCGAGAGCTCAACCTCTAGCTGCTGCAGTTCGTGTTTCAGACAAAACTCGTTCCTCAGAAGGAGTTTAAATTCTGCCCAAGGCATTGCCATTGCTTCATCTCTTCCCTTAGCTCTAATCTGAGCATTCCACCATGTCAACGCTCGCTTGCTAAATGACCCGGCTGCGTAGCGAACTTTGTGGTGTTCTGGACAACTGCTTATATCCAAAGTGTTCTCCATTTTCTCCAACCATAGGATCAGTCCAACAGCTCCTTCCACACCAGTAAAGCTTGGTGGCTTGCATCCTACAAAGGATTTGTAGGAGAAGTCTGAAGTATGACTAGTGTTTCCACTAGCCTCTCCTGTGGTATGGCCAGAGTTGTTGCCATGTCCTTGAATACGGTTTATCATCTCTAGGATGACATCTTTCAGCTGGCTTGTTAGTTGAGTGTTCAGGAGTGTCGCCAAAGCGAAAGTGGCAGGATCAATGATTGGACCCGCATTCAGGTTCGGAGGAGGGTTTATCAGAGGAGGAGGAGGTGGTGGTGGTGAATCCGGTGGTGATGGTGTCGATGAGTGAGGTGCAGAAGTCTGTGTAGTAGGTACCGGAGTCGGTTGTCTTCTAGGCGGCATTCTGATCATAACCAAAAGAATTTGGTTAGTGTAGTGATCGAATGCAGAAGACACAATGCAAACTTAAGTCTTATGCTCTCTACATGAGGGTCCCTAAGTTATAGTCTAGGCCAAACTGTTTAAGTATGTGACCTATTATTCTCTATAACCTTGAGCTCTGATACCAATCTGTCACACCCCGAGCCAGCGGGGTTGGATCGAAGTCCCCATCGGGCGGAAGGTTCTCGGGGTGCGATATCGTGAGTGATAATCGTGATGATCAGATTGTTTACATAGCATCAATGTTAAGAATAACTAAAGCACAATCAAACATTAAACTAGGATTATAAAGTTAAAATACAAAATCAATGTTCAGTAATTTAACTCGATAATCCTAACAAAAGAATCAAATGTTTTCTATCTTGTAATCTGTACAAGACATTCAAAAGTGATTCGTATGAACAACAAAATATGTGCTTCCAAAATCAACTAGGTCCTCTATCTAGGCCGCCTAGCATGCAATCCAATAGCCTTAGCTTAAACCTGTTCATCACCTAAGCAAGCATGTAAGAAAAACAAAGTCAACACAATGGTTGGTGAGTTCATAAAGTTTATAAGTTTAAAAATAGCTTCAGCAAACCTCTTCCGGTAAAACCTTAATCTCATTAACTCCACATGTAATATCCAAATAGGTATGCTTATATATAGGGCATACCCCTGAGTCGAGCCTACGACCCGCCCAGACGCCGTCCCACCACATACTAATCCGTATATGACACTATTGTTAATAATAATTAAGCATTTTACCTACCATTCAACCCATTCCTCGTCATAGCTTTAGTTTACTGTATCAAAGCTTACAAGTCTATACCATTCGTAAGTATTAGCTTCAAAGTAAGTTTAACAAGCATCATAGTTTCACACGCACCATAGTTTAGCTTTCACTAATCTCATGCGTGAGTACAAGCCCTGCTATAGCAGAAGTTTAGCAATTACGTAGCTCACAGCTAGATACAAGCCCTGCTCTAGCAGAAGTTTAGCCATTACGTATCTCATGAATTAGTTAAGCTTAGTCTAGCAATTACGTGTCTCCTATACAAGATACAAGCCCTGCTATAGCAGAAGTTTAGCAATTACGTATCTCATACATAGACACAAGCCTTGCATTCACAAACAATCCAGCATTTACATATCTCATATAAGCAGGTAAAAGCCCTGCTATTGCAGAAGTTTAGCAATTACATGTCTCTTATATAGATAACAGCTTAGCCTCGTCATAGTTTAGCTTTCACGTATCTCAATACATGGGTACAAGCCCTGCTATAGCAGAAGTTTTGCAATTACGTAGCCCATGATTAGATACAAGCTTTGTATTTCGTGCGCAATCATAGTTTCAAGCATATAGATTCAAGCATTCACGTATAGTTTCATCATGAATTTCATAGCATAAGCATCAAGTCTCGAGTTTAAGCATTTAGTTTCTAACATAAGCATCAAGCCTCAAGTTTAAGCATTTAGTTTCTAGCATAAGCATCAAGCCTCAAGTTTAAGCATTTAGTTTCTCACATAAGCGTCAAGCATACAGATTCAAGTTTCTAGTTTGTAGTATAAGTATCAAGTTCATAGCTTCTCAAAGTATACTAGATTCCAAGCATAAGCCTCATTGTAAGCATCGTGTTTAAGTTTAAAAACATTAAATAACATTTCAATAATTTATTAAAATGTTTAGCATGTTTCTCAGTCCCGAAGTAAAACAAATAAGTTTGAAAAGGGACAAATGAACTCACCTTGTGTTTGATGTGGTTGACTATGTAAAATACAAGAATGCACGCGCTCTTCGTTTGTACTTGTTGTGATGTTCACGATCCTGTATTGATTTCATAGTATTTATAGTTTATAAGTATGCATTGTAGTTTGTTTGTGTGTGTGTTGTGTTAGTCCTAAAGTTGACTAACACTTGCGGTTATTGTTCATTATCCGGCCCGTAATTTAGTATGGCATGTTAAGTATTATTGACTTCTTTCATCGTTTGCAGTTTCTCCACTTCAAGCTTAGTTTACAAGTTATAAATTCTAGCTAGAAGTTTAATTCCTTGCAAGCTTTGCTTAATCAACTTCTTATCCCCTTTGTAATTACTAAAACGAAAATTCATGCATGAGATTACTGTTGACTTTAAACATTTGTGCATATGTTCTTTAATGTCTTGAATTTTATTGGGCCGGATAACCCCTTAGTCTAAGTCATGTGTTATTGGGCAGAAACATCTAAGTCATGACTAACCATTAGAAACACTTAAATCAAAATGGACCGAAATTTAATGGTGTTGGGCAGTGTGTAATATAGGTTAATGGGCCAACCTATTGGGCCAGATAGATACTAGTGGGCCAAATTTGTCAACAGTGACCCGATAATTTCTGATGGGCCGAAACAAAGACCCATGCAGAACCAGAGGGCCGACTCTATGGATTTGGGTCGAAACAGTCTATGTGGCCGGTCATGGATAGGTGTAACTGGGCCGCAATCATGAATTTGACCAACTCGATAACATGTGGGCCAAAATATGGTGCTCGGCCGACAACATAGGTTGTTGGGCTAAATGGCTTCGGATGGCAAGCGAGCAGGACATCACCGATCAAATGGAAAGGTTCCCCTGTCCAGCGAACCTTTAGTAAGGTTCGGTCAAAACAGGTTCGCTACTCTCGTAGGGTTCGTGAAGGTGGCTCCTAAGGTTCGGCATGTTAGACTCTTGTTCTCTACTGTTCAGTCATTATTTCAGAACGTTAAATTCTCAGAATCATTCGTACAGATCGTCACCTATACGAATAATTCGTCTGTTTAGCATTCTGTAACAACAACCGTTATGGTTTTGTTTTGTTTAACCTCGCATACGTTTATACACATTAGTATCAAATCAAGTATCCATATGAAAATTCTGTGTTTCAATACTGTGTTGTCTAATATGTTTCTGACGGTTAAACCCTAAGGTTTTAGTCAGATTTCAGACAATCGCATAATAGTTTCGTGTTAAGCATTATGTATCAATATCATAAACATAGTTTCACGTAATGTGTGCCTGAGTTACTGTACGAGTTACCGTTGCGATCACTGTTCCGGCACGCGTCCGGCACTGATGTTACAATATACATGTTCAAACTTTCTTAAACCTAACTTTTCCGAGCCCTCCTTCTTCCCTGAGCACTCCAGTTTCAAACCCTAGAAGATTTGAGTGGTTCTTGCTGTCCAAGTTCGATTCTCAACCCGTGGTGTTCGATCTAGCATCAAACGTTCATCCTACACCTTCGAATCACCACGGTTTCTGTTGATTTCGATTGGAAAACCCTGGAATAGGATTCCACACTATTCTTGAGGTTGTCGAGCAGATATCCATTGGAACCGGATTGTTTCCGAGCTCATACTAGGTCCTACAAAGTGGTATTAGAGCTTTGGCTCTTGATTCTGCTCGATTTCCATTCCAAATCATTAAATCTGAGATTGGTTGTTCGAAATCTGTCAAAACCCTAAGTTTCTTGCCCCCCAAGTTACTGTTCCATTCAAAAGTAGTGGGTTTTTGTGGTGTTTTTGTCAAAACAGCTATCCCAATTGGTTAGTAATCATGTCATGATGTTCTGTACCAAATTTGGTGCTTAGATTTGGTCTAGATCGAAAGGTATCGTGATTTTTGTAGCTGAAAACCCCAGATAGACCGAATGAGTCTCCCGACCGAATAGGTTTGCCCGAATCAGCCTCATTCGCCGAATAGCTCCATTCGCCAACTCATTCAGCGAATAGCTCTCTTCGCCTACTCATTCGGCGAATAGCTTCATTCGGTCAACTCATTCACCGAATAGCTTCAATCGCCAAAGTCATTCGGCCAATAGTTCATTCTGTCTTAACTCATTCGACTAGTGCTTTCATTCGCCAGTTATTCTCCATTCGGTCCCCGACATTCAGCAATAGTTGCTTCATTCGGCTAGTCAGTTTTGAAATTTTTCTAAGTGTTGGATATTTTTGTTCTTGATTCTATGGAAGACTTAGCATTGATGGCGAACCCAAACCATCGTATTCAGACACTGCTGCTGACTGAAACTGAGACAGGGAACTCTAATAAAGCTCCCAAGTTGTTGTCCTTAGATGATTACCCGCACTGGAAATACAGATTTGAGATTCACATCAATGGAGTGGACACTAACTTATGGATGATGATTGAAGGTGGTTATCTAAGGCCTTTGAATGAAGATGGGACACCAATGTTAGTCACACGGATGACTGAACCACAGAGGAAGCTTTATGATTATGAAAAGAAAGCTTATGCTATCATGTCCCAGTCCATTGCAACTGATATCTTCCATCAGTTCAGACAGTTTACATCCTCTAAGTATTTGTGGGATGCCTTGCAGCAGAGATATGAGGGCAATGATGCATTGAAGAACATCAAGTCAAAAGCTTTGAGGAAGGAATTCAACTGCTTCATGTATGTGGGGAATGAATCACTGGATGATCTGATTGCAAGATTCTATCATCTTCTGAGTGAGCTGTTCAATCATCAAGTCAAGACTACAACTCAGGAGAAGATCCTGTGTTTGGCAGATGCTCTACGTCCTAAGTGGGAGTCATTTTTGATGGTTCTTAAATAGAATGAGATGATGGCAAATATTGACATCAATGATTTCATCCAGAAATTGAAAGAGCAGGAAATTGAAAACAAGTGGAAGGCCAAGAGAGTTGCTCAAGTCCAGGACCCTTCATTATATTATTCTACACCCACTGTAGAGAGAGCCTCTTCTCATGCTCCACTAAAGACAACTTTTGTTTCCCAGACTACCGAAGCTCCATCTTCCAATCAGATTCATTTTAGTCAGTCATCCTCCTCATCCAGCTCTCAGAAAGAACATCATCAACCTGCCACCAGTCTGAAGACAGATAATTTTGATAAAGTGACTGTAGAGATTGCCAAGGAGCACATGTGTCTCTTGTCTACTCTTGTCAGCTCCTATGATGGATTAGTAGCTGGACAGATCGGCAATCCTTATCTGACCAATGATTATTATTCTCAGATAGACCCAGATGATATGGAGAGGATTGATATCATGTGGACTCTAGCCAGTGCTGTTAGGAGATCCAAGGAGTTTGTGAGAAGAACAGGCAAAGACATCAACCTGAGCAAAGAGTCTAAATTTGGTTTTGACATGGCATCTGTCACTTGCTATAATTGTGGGGAGAAGGGCCACTTTGCAAGACAGTGCAAAAAACCAAGGAAAGCAGGGAACAAGAATCCTTTTAAGCATCAGAAGTCTTCTGCAGCAAATCCAGAAAGAAGTCTTGTTTCTATTGAGTCTCCTGCTCAGGCTGGCTCCTCAAATACAAGCAAGGCATTGATGGTACAACAGGAAGAAGGTGAAAATTGGGACTTCAGATTCAATTCTGATCAGGGGGAACATGATAAAGCATGTGTTGCTGAGATTCAGAAGTTGGATGATTCAAGTGAAAATAACACTTCTGGAGAAACACATATTAGTATAGAAGAAACATGTGGTTCAGAGTCAGAAAGCATGTCAGACTCAGACACTCAAGCTGATTATGATGTTGATCTTGAAGAACCTGTTACTCAGTTTGCTTTGATGGTAAACTCATCTGCTACTCCTGCTGCATCTTCAGTCAGATCAGGTATCTGATGAATGTTCATCTTCTCATTTTAGATGTTTTAACTGTGTTGACCTTGACAGCAAGGTCCTTGCTTATCAGAAGCACAATGCTGATTTGATCAGTGATCTCAACCAATGTATTGAGGCAAACAAAGTTTTAAAATCTAATGAAAAAGATTTTCAAATTAAAATTGAACTTTTAAACCGACAACTTCATGAGGTTGAGATTGCTGTTCTGAACAAGCAAGATGCTATCACTTCTTATCTCAATACTATCAATGAGATCAAGAAGAAGTTAGCCATAGTCGAGTGTGACTATGAGACCTTTGTTCAAAAGCTCAAGAGCTATGAAAGCTCCTCATATATCATTGAGCACATGATCAGTAAGGGTACTGATCAGAAGGGTAAGGGAAAGTTGAGCTATCAACAATATCCTCCACCAAACTTAAACAGCTTTGTCAATTCACCAGATGACAAAGATGTTAAAGATTTCCAAGTTAAAACTCCATTAGTAATTGATCCAGTTGGGATGATTACTGATGAGGGTTCCTCATTGTCTGAGGAATCTTTTGGGGAGGGAATTTTTGAAGATTGGGTCTCAGATTTTGAGGATGAATCTGGTAATTCATCTAATGGTATTGTTGCTCAGAATCAGACACCTGTTGTCATGAAAGGTGACCCAATCTCATCTTCAAAAATCTATCAAGCATTAGGCTTTGTGAAAGCTTCAAAAGAAAATGAAGCTTATGTGTCTAACAAGATTGACAATCTTATTCCTAATGGGAAAAGGGTTTAGGTTTTAATCAGAACAAGACTAAAACAAATGTTTTTAAACCACAAAATCAGCCTTTTTCTAAACTCAAACATTTTCATCAAAAGGATCACAGAGTTTGTTTTGAGTGTGGTGCACCTGGACACATAGTCAGATTTTGTCCTCAGTTGATCAGATCAAAGATTGCACCACCGAGAAAACTTAATCAGAATTTTATCAAAGCTGTCAAATATGAATCTAAGTCAACTCAAGCAAAACCCAAACAACCAAATCAGGTTAAATCTTTGAACAAGGGTGAAGGGAAATTATTGAACTTGGATGTTCCTAAAGTGATCAATGTCAATCAATCAAAGTCATCATCCATTTACCTGAAAAACTCTTTCAGCAAAAACACAGTCTGGAAAGTCAAGTCTTCTGAGACTTCAGTTTTACCAACTCCAGACAAGGATACCCCTGATGGTAAATGGATCGATGTTTGGATCCGAGACTCATTGGGTCAACCCAAGACTGTAAAGGATTGGGTTCCCAAAACGAACTAATTGTTTGTGATTGTGCAGGTTGCCCCAACAGCTGCTCTTAACAGCTCTTGGATTGTTGATAGTGGGGCTTCTAGGCACATGACTGGTGATATTTCGCTGCTCACCAATGTTAATTCAGTTCGAGGTGGATACGTAGCATTTGCTGGTGACAAAGGCGGGTTCATAACAGGAGAGGGTATTCTGTCAAATGGCCAAGTTTCTTTCGACAAAGTCAAATATGTCAAGCAGTTAGGAAAATAATCTTCTTCTAGTGTCACAGATCTGTGACAAGCAATACAAAGTTCTTTTCAATAACACCAACCGCCACATACTCAAGCAAGGTGTGACTATTCCTGACGATTGGATTTTGATGTCAGCTCCCTGTAAGCAGGACTTGTATGTGCTCAACATGGCCACAGCTTCAACAACATCTTCCACAGCTTCATGTTTTATGTCAAAGGCAACTGAGAAAGATTCAATTCTTTGGCATAAGAGGATGGGCCATTTGCTACGCAAGATTAGGGATGTAAACGAGCCGAGCCGATCCCGAGCTCGTTAAGGCTCGAGCTCGGCTCGTTTAGATAAACTCGGGCTCGAGCTCGAGATCGGCTCGTTAAGAGCTTTATTTACTAGGCTCGAGCTCGGTGCGTTAGAAAATTTTTAGGCTCAAGCTCGGCTTGGCTCGGCTCGTTTAGATTTTATTTATTTAATTTATTTACTTTAATTACTAATTTAATTATATTTATAATTATATTTTCTAAATTTAACATAAAATATTTATTTAAATATATTTATCATAATTTTATATATAAAAATAATTAATTTTATAAATAAACACTTAATATAATAAATAAAAATTATATATTCAGAAAGCTCGTTAAGGCTCGCGAGCTGGCTCGAGCTCGATATGTAAAGCTCGAGCTCGGGCTCGATAACTAAACAAGCCATATTTTTGGGCTCAAGCTCGGGCTCGGGCACGTTAAGGCTCGGCTCATTCGAGCTTTTTACCGATCCGATCCAGAGTATTTCACGAGCTGCCTTGGTTCGTTTACGCCCCTACACAAGATGAATCATTTGGTACACAATGACTTGGTTGAGAGGGTCAGTCTGAAGAATTTTAAGCTGTCTGATATCTGTGTTTCATGCAAGAAAGGAAAGCAGACCAAGAAGTCACACAAGCTGAAGAAGTTTCATTCAATCACTGTTCCTCTTGAGCTTCTTCACATGGATTTATTTGGTCCAGTGAACCGCTAGAGTATAGCTGGGATCAGTACTGTTTAGTCATTACTGATGAGTATTCCAGACACTCTTGGGTTTTCTTTCTAAAGGAGAAATCTGAAACGTTTGAGTGTATTCAAGTGTTGGTGACCAAACTTGAATCCCTTTATAAGCTCAAGATTTCGTATGTTCAGAACAGACAATGGGACGGAGTTCAAGAATCACAACATGGAGAATTTTTGTAATGCTCGGGGCATTGTACAACAATTTAGTGCTCCATATGTCCCTCAAATGAATGGTGTTGCTGAGAGGAAGAAAAAAACTTTGATTGAGGCTGCTAGAACAATGCTTGCTGATTCATTACTTCCTGTTCAGTTCTGGAATGAAGCTGTAGCAAACGCTTGCTACACACTGAACCGGGTGTTGATAGTGAAGAGACATGAGAAGACTTGCTTTGAACTGCTCCACAACAGAAAGCCAAATCTTAATTATCTTGAACCTTTTGGTGCACCGTGCAGATGCTTAAGAAACATCAGCAGGGCAAGTTCAATGAGAAGGTGGAAGAAGGGTATTTTCTTGGGTACAGTGCTCCCAATAAAAGAGTCTACAACAGATCAACTCAGAATGTGGAGGAGTGGTACCATGTTGATGTTCAAAGACATTCTATGCCCCCACCTGGGAAAGGTCCAGACTGGATGTTTGACTATTCAGGCCTTTTCGACTCATTCAATATGCCTCCCATGTACTCAGATGAAGATGTTGTTGTTCAAATGATGTATGATGCACAAAATGCACCTGATGAACCAGTGCAACCTTCATCCACTTCAATTCCCACAGTACAGATAAATGATGACAGCTCGGACACAGATGATAACCCAGTTCAGCCTGCTGCCCCAGAACCAAATGTTGACAAATATTGTGCCAGGACTTGAGGACTTGAATCTGAACAATCTTGATACACAGGTTGTGGTTCCAGCTCATCCTGTAGGAATAATCAATCACATTCATCCTCATGAGAACATTATTGGAAGTCCACTTGACGGGGTTAAGACAAGAAATCAGCTATCTTCTGGAGGCCTTACTGATACTCTTGACTTTACTGATGTAAACTACTGTGCCCATTCTTGCTTCATCTCTCAAGTTGAACCGCGCACAGTCACCGAAGCATTGAGAGAGGAATCATGGGTTGATGCCATGCAAGAAGAACTCCTGCAATTCAAGAAATTAGGTGTTTGGCAACTTGTTAACAAACCAAAAGGTGCAAAAGTTATAGGCACCAGATGGGTTCTTCGTTGCAAGAAGATGATCACGGGATCATTATGCGAAACAAGGCATGTCTGGTGGTTCAAGGATTCAGACAGATTGAAGGATTAGATTATAATGAAGTGTTTGCACATGTTGCACACTTTGAAGCAATTCGTATTTTCTTGTCATATGCATCTTTCAAGAAATGTAAAGTCTATCAAATGTATGTCAAAAGTGCATTCCTTCATGGTGTGATCAGTGAAACAGTGTATGTCAGTCAACCTCCCTGGTTTCAGGATCCATTACACTGTGACCAAGTCTACAAACTAGACAAGGCCTTATATGGATTGCATTAAGCACCGCGAGCATGGTATTAGACACTATCTACTCACCTTCTGAACAACGGGTTCAGAAGAGGTGTCATTGACTGCACACTGTTTATTCGAGAAAAGGATGGTGATTTGCTCTTGGTGCAAGTTTATGTGGACGATATCATTTTCGTTTCTACCAATGATAGTCTGTGCAAGGACTTTGAGAAGGTCATGAAAGACAAGTTTGAAATGAGCTCAATGGGAGAGATGAATTTTTTTCTCGGGTTACAGGTGGATCAGTCTGAGGCAGGGATGTTCATTCATCAGACCAAATATGTTGGTGACATTCTGAGTCGGTTCAGTATGTCGGATGCAAAGCCTGCTGGTACTCCGCTGGCTGTTAATCACGGGATTACACCAGATGAAAAGGGGGAGTTAATTGATGCCACTCTGTACCGAGGAATGATTGGGTCTCTTATGTATCTTACTGCTTCTAGGCCAGATATCATGTTTGCCACATGCTTGTGTGCTCGTTATCAGTCTAAACCAAGAGTATCACATCTGATTGCTGTGAAAAGGATTATGCGATATCTGAAGGGTACTCCTGATCATGCTTTATGGTACCCTAATGATGATACTTTTGAGCTTATTGCATACAGTGATTCAGATTATGGCGGATGAAAAAGAGACTTCAAGTCAACGTCTGCGGGATGTCAGTTTTTTGGAACCCGATTAGTTACCTGGCAGTGCAAGAAGCAGACGTCGGTATCTACTTCAACCTGTGAAGCTGAATACATTGATGCTGCTAGTTGCTGTTCACAAATCATCTGGATACAACAGCAACTCAGGGACTATGGGTTACATTTTTCTAACGCTCCTATCTTTGTTGATAATACTGCCGCCATAGCTGTCACTAAGAATCCAAACCAGAACTCGAAAACCAAACACATCGATATCAAATATCACTTCATACGTGATTGTTTTGAAAAGAAACTCATCGATGTTGTCAAAATACACACCGATCACCAGAAAGCCGATCTTTTACAAAAGCTTTTGATAAACCCAGATTCTTATATCTGCTATCGGCTAATGGTGTTTTTCAAAAGGATGAAGTCCTTCCTTCATCTGAAACTAACAAATGATCATCGATTTTATTAGTTAGTTTTATTTTGTTCTATTTTTCATTATTAAGTATTTCTGCTATTTCATATATCTCATCAAAAACTCAAAAAGATTTTATGTTTTAGGTTTTTAGGGGGAGAAAAAGTAGGTTATTTGAAAAACCAAAAACATTTAAAAATTTGAAAAGTACAAAAACAATTAAAAATTATAAAAATGAGAAAGTCTTCTTTGGGAAAGTAATGTATTAATCTGTCATGTCTTAAAAGCTTAGGTGAATGCAAAAGCTGGAAACACATGAGAATTGTGAACTGATGTACTGATAGGCAGACTTTACAAAATGTATAGACAATTTGTGATAACTTACAAAGTCTGATTTATGGGATCTGTTTTAGAAAATCAGCTAAATGAGAAATAGTTTTTGACTCAAATCAGGCATACACCTGTCATCATAGGATCTAATAAGGTTTCCAATGATTCATGAATTCAAATCTGAACACGTGCTATATTGCTTTCTAAAGACCTAGTTGAAGCCGTCCATTCAGATGAGAATGATTGAATCATAAGAAAATAAAATAAAATCAAGCTGGTATTAAGCTTGTGAAAATACAAAAATAAAATAAGTTCGATTCCATACACGTGCCATATTGCTTTGTAAAGACCTAGCTGAAGCCGTCCATTTGGATAGAACAAGTCAATCATGTCAACACAGGTCTGTATACGTGCCATATTGCTTTGTAAAGACCTAGCTGAAGCCGTCCATGAGAATGTGTTGAAAATGAGAGACAAAAGAAAATACAAAAAGAAAATAAATTGGAACCTTATAGAATTTATGATGTTAGGTTCTAAGCTGTGCAGAGATGAGTTACAAACTGTTTTTGATCTGTGTTGGTTAAACAAAATGGGTAACTCAGTCAGAAAACATGAGTAATCATCAAATTAAAGTTTTGTATTGTAAAGCTTAAAATGGACAAATATATCAGTAATCATATCATAAGACAAATGGGTTCGAAGTGTAACATTCAGTGATGTTGATTTGATGTGATTAGGTGTATGTTTTATTTTCTCAATAGACTTCTTACAAAAATATGTGTTTCTTTGTTATTAGTTGCTAGTTGTACAGTTGTATTGTGTTTCAGAAAAACACTAAAAGAGTTTCTATTTTTCAAAATTTGTTTTAAATGATCATTTGTAGATTCAGATGTCTGTCATAGCTGAATCCATCACCCATCAGACTTATCTTCATAATGGCACCCATTTAAATGATCATAATGTTAAATTTTTAAATCAAGTTGTGTTTTGTTAGTGCGAAGTCTCATTCGTACGAATGAACATGAAGAATGACTCATTCGACCGAATGACTTCATTCCAGTGAATGAGTCTTTCGGCCAAATCAACCTGGGCCGAATGAAGGCATTCGTTTGCTTCATTCGCCGAATGAACATTGAGTTTGGAGCTCATTCGGCCGAATGAATTTCGGGCGAAACAGTTCATTTGCTAGACTCATTTGGCGAATGACTGTTGCTATTTAAACATTTGTTTCGGCCGAACTACCCCATTCTTCCCATTTTCATTCTCTCTCCCTTAAGTGTGTGTTATTCGCCCGAATCACACTTCATACTACTTTTCTGATTTTTTCTTCATTTCACTCAACCACATACTGATATTTCATATCTTCATCCTCTCAGGTACTTGTGGATCCAATATGGTCGACTATTGACCGTGGAATCTCTGAAAACAGTTCAAAATCTAGGGTTTTAGGGTTCTAACTTGTCGCTTCAAAATAAATGGACAAAATGAACTTGAAACCTCATTAGACCTGTTTTAATAGTGTTAAACGGTCGATTCTAAGTATGGGTGTATGATTTTTATGCGCTGATTTGAAAATTTAACAACTGGAGTTTGAATCTCAACAGTCAACCATGGCCCATTCGGCGAATGTCTCATTCGGCGAATGGCTCATTCTACAGAATGACTCATTCGGTCAATATGCTCATTAGACCAAGGATCATTCAGCCAAATCAATTACATTCGGCCAAATGATCTACTTGTTAATTGTTCTGATTTGATTCTACTGATCAACTGAATTGTACTAACATGTGTATTTCTTTGTTTTTCACTATGGCTGGATACAAATCAGTGACCAAGAACAACATTTGTCCACACCTGGATCTTACCACGGCGAATGCCCGTCACTTCACTGAGATTATAACTTTTCTGCGATGTTCCAGGATCTTTGCTGCTATTTCTACTGTTCATGTGCCCTTTCAGTCTCATCAGCAGGACTTCTGGAGATCTGCTGACATTGACTGCGAGGTTGAGCCACCAGTCATCAGGAGCAAGGTGCTAGGCCATGACGTAGTTGTCTCTGCTGAGCATATCAGGAGGATATGTGGTTTTCAGGATACACCAGATCAGCCGATTCTACTTGACCGCTATTTGGTTCCTGGATGTTTCATGCGGTGCAAGTATGAAGGTGATCTTTGAGCTGGGATTCTCAACAAAGCATTCATGTCTCCACAGTTCAAGTATCTAGCGCATGTGCTTGTTCACTGCCTGGGCTCTAGGAGAGGTGGTTTTGATGATACGAGGGAGACTATTCAGTGTGCATTCGTTGCCTTGGGGCTGAACAGGCCTTTCAACTTCTCAGAGATGATTTTCACCCACATGAAGGAGAATGTGGTGCTTAAGGGAGATAAGAAGTTTCTTATGTACCCTCGGTTCCTCCAGCAGATTATTGAGGCTCAGTTGCCTGACTTGCCAAAGATCAGCACTGATGTTATTCGTCTAGAGCACATGAGTGATATCACTCTCAACAGAGTGATGTCTTACAGAGGGAAGGAGAGGAAGCCTCCTGTTCGTTCACTGTTTGGTCATCTTATAAGACCCGATTATGTGGCTCTAGGTGGTAGGAGATGGAGGCACGATGTCACAGACTCTGACATGGAGGATATTGTTGTTTCTGGTGATGATGGTGATGATGATGTACATGAGGGTGCTGGTGATGTAGGTAGTGGTGGTACTGGTGTTAGTGGAGGAGATGCAGTGCTCGTGTTGATGTTAGTGCCGCTGCTGATGTCAGTATTACTGCTGCTGGTGTTAGTGCTGTTGGTGTTAGCACTGTTGCTGGAGTCAGTACATCTGCTGCTGATGATGATGTGGATATTGATTCTTTGATGGATCTGGATTTTATGGCCACTACTACAGCCACAGTATCTACTCCACTTGAGATGACTGGTACTACATCTGCAGAAGATAAAGAGGATTCAGATGAATCAGAGGATGCCGGTGGTGAGGACGGAGGAGAGGAAGGTGCTGAGAGTTCAGATTCAGAGGACACTCATGATGATGAGTTTGAAGATGTATGGGTGGGAGGTAGACTGATAAAGAAGAGGAAGAGACGCAGTGAAACTGAGCTTGAAGAGATTATTGATCCTTCTTTTATCCCAGAGTTTGACATCTCACCTCGTCCACATACTTCTTCTTCAGCCACTGCAGCTGTGACTGCTACTGCTGCTAGTCAGGCCACTTCATCTTCCTTAGGCAAGAGGAAAAGGACTAGGTTTCTCTTTCAGAGGAGGTCAGAACTGTCAATTGCTGCTACAATGACTGTTTCATCAGTGGCAGCAGTTACAGTTTTTTCACTGGCTAGGTCAAGGGTTGTTCCGACACATTCCACTGTTGCCCCTCTGACTACCTCTGGTATTCAGCTCCTATTTACACTACTGCCTCTACTGGTCCTTCCACCACACGCTCTGATCTAATTATACCTACTGTTTCAGTTGTCGAGCATCTGAGTACACTGAACAGTATGGCCCTTAGGTTGATGGAAAAAAACCTGGAGCAAGAGAAGAAGAACAGAGAGCAGGAGTTAGTGATTGCTCAGCTCACTAAGAGGATTACTGATCAGGATACTTTGTTGCTTCAAGCTGCAGATCAAAGGACAGATCTGAGAGCAAGATCAGCTCAACAGGAGGAACAACTGCTAAAATACATTGACGAGCACAATCAGTTGGCTCTGACTGCCACTAATTTCAATGACCATATCATTGTCCTGGAAGCTGAAAATGCCCGACTTGTTGAACTAGATGAAAGTTCAAAAGAGGGCACTCCAAGGATTGAAGGCACTGCAACTAACTCTGATGATTCAGATGAAGCGAAAGAAGAAGAAGATGAAGAAGAAGAGGAATCTGATGAGGAGAAGGATGATTATGAAGAGTCAGACAAAGATGATGACTCTGATGGTGATGATGAAGATAAGTCAGGGAGCGGGTCTGCTAGTTCTTCCAGTACAGATGATGCTGATGAGCAAGGCCCACCTCCTGAGATCAGGACAAAGACCAAGCACGATAAGAGTGCTAAGGTGTCACACCCCGAGCCGGCGGAGTAGGATCGGGTTTCCCCGACGGGCGGAAGGTTCCCGGGGCGCGATATCGAGAGTGCTAATCGAAATGATCAGATTGTTTACATTGCACATGATATATAAATGAGAAACTTGCTAAAATAAAATAGAATTACAAAGTTAAATTACATCAGTTAAGTTTATAATTTAACAATGTAAATCTACTATAACATCATAAATCTTCAATCTTGTATTTGCACAAGATATACAAAATAACTATGTATGATGTCCAAAAATATGCAGGTCCAAAAAGCTAGGTCCTCTATCTGTAACCTAGTCCAAAAGAAACAACTCTTCAGTTGACCTGTTCGTCACCTGAGAAGTCATGCAAAAATAAAATCAACACATGGTTGGTGAGTTCATATAGTTTTAGTAATTGAAAATGATTTGAAAACCTCCTTTGGTAAAGACCCTAACCTCATTAACACCACATGTAATATCCACATCGGTATGCTTATATATAGGGCATATGTAAGGGACAAGCCCTAGCCAACATCCCACCACATACTAATATGCATATGACACTGCTGTTAATGATAATTAAGCATTTTTACCCTTAACACAATCCCATAAGTTCTTCTGTTTGTTGTCCCTGTAATTACAACCATTTGAAATCCATGTTGATTTCATGAGTTCATCACGCAATATGATCAACCATAGTAATTGTATAAACAGCTATAAATGCTTAAGTACATAAATAAATAAACATTTAATAAAATCTAAGTCCTAATGATTGGGGCCTTGGTCAAACTCGAGTAGACTAGTCTGTCAATCTAGGTACTTAGTAGTTAGGAAATCTGTAAATATCACAAAACATATGACCTACAAATCAAACGGTCTAGCTAGGACTTCTTGAAATGTAGGGTTTTTGTTTCGTTCTTGATTCGTTTTGGCATATGTTATCTTTGATATTTCCCAGGCTTTCCCTTGAAAATGATTTATTGATTAGTCTGATTCTGTTACAAGATGTACTTGATTCGTTGATCATAGAATACTAGATTCATTGATCCATTCTACACTTGATTCGTTGTTCAACAAACACTTGGTTTGTTGGACATTGAATATTACCTTTGCAAAGATTGTTTCGTTTGATTCACTGAAATCCCACACTTGTTTCGTCAAAATGTTTCGTTTGATTCGTTGAACTCAACCACTTGATTTGTCCAAATGTTTTGTTTGATTCGTTTGAAATGTTTTGATTTGTTTGAAATGTTTAGTTTAACCCGATTATTCACTTAATTTATAAGTAAATAAGTTTAGTAAAACTTGCATAAAATCTTCCTAGACATGGTCTAGGATAACAGTTATATATGTAAACATATAAAATCAAAGGCATTTAAGTAAACAATTTAAATGAACAGTTTATGCATGCTTCTCATCCTCGCGTTTTAAAACAAAATGTTAGAAAAGGGGCAATGAACTCACATGTGCTGCTATGTAATTGATTTAACACAAAATACGCGCTCTTTTTGTAGCTCAGTTTTCTTCAGTTCCTGAGTTATTTTATAAGAATTCGAATATAATAAGTACGCGTAGTAGTCGTTGTGCCTAAGGTTGGGTATTGTTGTGTGTGCAACTAAGTGTCTTAGTACTAAGTGTATCTAGAATCTAATCTAACTTAGTTACCCCTTTTTATGACCCCAAATTCCATGGTTAGTTATAATAACTTACTTTTACATTTTTAGAAATTTTGGCAGAGTTTCCTTTGTTTTCTGTTTAAAATCCAGACAATTACATTGTCTATTTTACAACAAAATCCTGGTCAACGATATTACAACTAACTTTTATAACAATTTAAATTAAAAGAAACCAATGACATTTATAAATTACATTTCCAATTAAACAAGACTTTAGAAATTATTAAATTAACTTTTATAAATTTATAACACCTTTATTTTATGTAAACATCATTACTTGAATTTAACTAACATCTAATGTATAATGAGCTTAGTTAAACCCTATTGGGCCCACTTAGGCCCCATGACAAACTTTGGCTTCAATTGACTTCAAGACTTGAGTTTAGGATTTCCATGGCGCCTAATACTTCCTTGGCAATGCACACTATGATTCCAAGTGTTTTAGACTAATTAATTAGAGAGTAACACTTAGGTTAAATTGTTAGTTTTCAAAATAACCCTTATCATTCTATTCATGCATACATACTTAGGGTTTTACCCTTATCCATGCACACACATGTTTACTTCATGCATGTTTACGTATTCCAGCCCTAGGTGCCATGCAAGCTAAGGTTTGAAATGTTCAACCAGGTTCAACACACCCAGGGCAGCGAACCTTTTAGAAGTTGCCCCACATGGTTCGGCTAATGTCACCTCTACAACGAACCCATAAGGTTCGGCCAGGGAGGGTTCGCCCCTAGTAAAGGTTCGGCAACTATGGTTCGGCTAAGAAACAAATGGTTCGTCTGAAACTACAGGTTCGCTACACATCCAGGGTTCGGAAATAGGGTTCAATGATCTTTAGGGTTCGCCTTACTCATAATGGTTCGGTCAGGTTGTTAGGTTTGCTGCTCAACAGTGGCTACAGGTTCGTTGCAGGCTCGTTCAAGGATGACAGGTTCGTGTACAGACCCGCAGGGTTCGGTGCAGGCTGGTACAGGGTTCGTAGCAAGGTTCGTTTTCCTTATGAAGGTTCGGCCAACAAATCCAAGGGTTCGGCCGCCATAGACGAACCTGCATCAGTTCTCTGCCTCGCGAACCTGTAAAGTTAATCCTCATTTCGCCCTTAACCTGTTACAATTTAGTTTTCCAATGTGTCTAGGTTGTTCATATGTATTATCCTATGTGTTTTGTGAATGTGTAAACCGATTACAAGCATCAAACAATAATGGGTTCATGTAATACCCTAAAACCGAATTTAAAGTGGTCATTTACCTCAGATTTTGTGGATGAAAACTCCAAATACTTGTACTTCTGTAATCTACAAGATGAGAGGATCGTAATGGCGCCTAGAACACTTGAATCCAACGAGATTTAAGCTTCCAAAACTTAGAAAGAAGGTGGTTTTCTTGTGAGGAACTAGAGAGACAGGGTAGGACGAGATTGAGGGAGGGAGAAGGGGTGGAATGGGTTGGTGTGGTCATTTATGACCACATTAATTTCCCCCAAATATCCGGTCATTTGATCTCGTTCGGTTTCGCGAAAATTGTCGTTTCGCGTAATTTTCGCGACGAACGACACGATTTATAAAATTAGAGATCATTTAATTATTCTAGGTTGTGATTCCTAATAAATTAATTAATATCTTCTAATTATTTAAATTTAAAATATTTAATTACCTATTTAAATTGAATCGTACGGTTGTCGCGCGTATTCGTTCGAATCGTCACCCGTACGAACACGACGAAACTATACTTTTCAATCTTGTTTTCTAATTATAGAATATCATTCAGAATGTTAAACTTTCAGATATATTCGTACAGATCGTCACCTATACGAATAACCCTTCAATTTAGCATTCACGTAACGATATTCGTGTTGTTTTGTTCTTTAAAGCCTCACATACGTTATTACATAATAAATCCTAAAAAATAATTACATGAGGGTTCTATGTTGCCAGATAATTATCTGACTCAAGAACCATTGTTCTGAAGTGTGTTTCTGCTAAATGTTTCAGAATTTGTTCTATGACAACACAAAATGATAATGATAAATGATATGAATATGAAACATACTGAAATGTATATGGTTCGTACATGTTCTATTGTTCATGTACTGTAGAGATCACTGTTCCGGTGAGGGTTCCGGCATTGTTGTTACAGTCTCCCCTTGTTGGAGAAATTTCGTCCCGAAATTTAAGAGTTGTGATCGGGTACAGCTTCCTCTTCAAACAGTTGGGGATACTTTGACTTCATGTGCTCTTCGCGTTCCCAAGTAAACTCAGGTCCACGTCTTGAATTCCATCAAACCTTTACAATCGGAATACGGCTTCGCCTCAGTTGCTTAACCTTGCGATCCATAATCTCCAAAGGTTCCTCAATGAAGTGTAATTGCTCATCCACTTGGATTTCTTCAATTGGAATGATGAGAGACTCGTCAGCAAGGCATTTCTTTAGGTTTGAGACGTGAAACACGTCATGCACACCACTGAGTTCATTCGGTAATCTCAGTCGATAAGCTACAGGACCAATACGTTCGATGATTTCGAACGGTCCCACATATCATGGTGCTAATTTGCCTTTCTTCCCAAAGCGTACAACGCCTTTCCATGGGGATACCTTCAACATGACTCGGCCTCCCACTTGGAATTCCAACGGCTTACGCCGTTTGTCAGCATAGCTCTTTTGTCTGCTCCTTGTAGCTTGTAGTCTTCTTTGAATCTGAGCAATCTTATCAGTGGTTTCCTGAATAAGTTCTGGCCCAGTTATTCGATTGTCTCCAACTTCAGTCCAACAGATCGGTGATCGACATTTCCGACCATAGAGAGCCTCGAATGGTGCACATCCGATACTGCTGTGATAACTGTTGTTGTAGGAGAACTCGATCAGTGGCAATGAGAGTCCCAATTTCCACCGAAATCCAAAACACAGGTTCTTAACATATCCTCTAGGGTTTGAATTGTGCGCTCGCTTTGACCATCCGTTTGTGGGTGGTAAGCTCTACTCAGATTTAACTGTGTCCCTAGAGATTTCTGTAGTGATTGCCAGAACCTTGATGTAAATCTGATATCTCTGTCTGAAATAATAGACAATGGCACACCATGACGTACCACTATCTCATTGATGTACAGTCTTGCCAGTTTGTCCATCGTGAAAGTCTCACGCATAGGCAAGAAGTGAGCAGATTTTGTTAAACGATCAATGATCACCCATATCGTATCATGACCACTGGAAGTGGGGGTAGCTTGGTGGTAATGAAATCCATAGCTATTTGTTCCCACTTCCAGAGCAGAATCTCAGGCTGTTCCAGTAAACCTGACGGTCTCTGGTGTTCCGCCTTTATCTTCGCACACGTCAGACACTGACCGACATACTCAGCTATGTCTTTCTTCATCCCCGGCCACCAATAAAATCCACGCAAGTCTTGGTACATTTTATCAGCGCCTGGGTGAACGGGTAGTATTTAGTCTTGTGTGCTTCATCGAAGATTAGTCTTCTCAATTCGTCTACCGTCGGGATCCATATACGTTCCCGGTAATAGATCATTCCATCAGGCTTCGTGTCGAACTGTTTCTCTGCTCCACAATCAAGTTCCTTCTTCAGATTACCTCGGTCAAGTGTTCTTGTTGTGCTTGAATAATCTTGTCACTTAAACTGGTCTGCACGGTTATCCCCATTGCTCTAACACGTAGGGTTTGACCCATTCCTTCCGGCTCAAGGCATCAGCTACAACGTTCGCCTTACCCGGATGGTACCTGATCACACAATCATAATCATTCAGAAGTTCAACCCAACGGCTTGTCGCATGTTGAGTTCCTTCTGGTCAAAAATATGTGTAGACTTTTGTGATCAGTGAATATGGTACACTTGGTGCCATATAAGTAATGTCTCCAAATCTTCAACGCGAAAATTACAGCTCCCGAGTTCAAGATCATGAGTAGTGTAATTCTTCTCATGAATCTTTAACTGTCTTGATGCATAGGCTATGACTTTGTCCCGTTGCATTAACACACAACCAAGTG
>SZYD01000779.1:0-52003 GCA_009363875.1 Mikania micrantha | reverse complement strand
ACACCTAGTAGTAACAAACCATAACAATGATAACAGGGCCGAATGAAGACCGCGACTCACGAGTGTTAGCCAATTTCTGGGCTAACACATATACACACACAAAATTCAATAATTATTACTATAGTCAAAAACCACGTGAAATCAATACAGGATCGTGATCAATACAACAAGTACAATCCAGAGGGAGCATTCTTCTTTTAAGCTAAGTCAACCCTTACACATAAGGTGAGTTCATATGCCCCTTTCTAATCTTTACTGATTTCAAAGTTCAGGGGCTGAGAAACATGCTAAACTTTTAGTTACTTAAAGTTTATTTTAGCATATTGCTTATATCATGATTTAGATAATAATTGCTTGTCTTTATTATCGTCTATCACTACATGCTTGATTGTTTGACTATATCATACCTGAAATAGCTAGGATGCTACATGCTAACCTAGAATTGTGACACATCAACACCATAGGATAATGTAAGTTGCTAAGAACATATCTTACAACTGTGCATCTTTCTTACACGATAGAACAACAGGGAAAAACAAGGGATAACATGCCAATAACAAAATGATAATCATGATAATGTAACTTCATGGTAGCAAGATCATTCACACATTACTAACGTTGTGTATAAGACAACTTCTTATAACACTCCGTTCAAGCTAGTAAGAACACTCAACAACGAGATAACAGTTGAGACATTTACTTGTGATATCGAGGAGGATATTGCATGCGCACACTTTTGGGATGGCTTTCCCACACATACTATCATAAACTAATAAGACTCTATTTAGAGCACAGCTTATAACCATCAGAGGATGCCGGTTATACAACCATAGATCAGTTGGGTAAACCACGAACACTAATTACTAAGGATTGGGGTAAGCTAATGAAATCACACCGGGCACGAGAGGTGCTATTATTCTAATTGATAACATTCATAAAATCTAGGGAATGTATTCATTCCAATAGATATCGTGGGACGATATCTTACACACCGGGCTGATCAGAAATGACAGCTACTGAGACTTTTACGTCTCAAACTAGGAATCATGAGCAGGACACTTTACACGCCAGGCTGGACAGGGGTAATAGCTACTGGGACTATTATGTTCCTATCTAGGTATCGAGGATGATACCTTACACACCGGACTGGTTAGTACTGACAGTCACAGAGACTACTAGGTCTAGCTCTAGATATCGTGTATGATATGTTACACACCGGGCTAATCCTTAAGGAATAGCTAACAGAGGCAATTATGTCTCTTATTTCAATTGTTTGGGTATTCTACACGCCGGGCTAATCAGTAATGATTAGCTACAGAAACTATTAAGTTTCGTTCTAGATATCGAGTATGATATCTTACATGCCGGGCTAATCCGTAAGGAATAGCTAACAGAGACTATTTCGTCTCTTACTTTATTTCATTGGGTTATTATACATGTCGGGCTAATCCGTAAGGAATAGTTAACAGAGATACTTATGTCTCTTTATTCAATTATTGGGTTATTATACATGCCGGGCTAATCCGTAAGGAATAGCTAACAGAGACATTAATGCCTCTTTATACAATTGTTGGTTTATATTATATGCCGGGCTTTTTCGCAACAAATTGCTAACAGAGATAATTACGTCTCTTTCTTTTCATTATTTGGATAAACATACCGGGAAATCATACGGGGAAAGGAAATGGGTATCCATCGTTGTATTATAGGTAGTGTTGAGTTCAGTTGAGCATGTGGTGGGATGGCGTCTGGGCTTGACCCTTTCGTATGCCCTATATATAAGCATGCGTGGTTGGATGAGACACTATCTGTAAATATAACCATGGAGAGGACATTGTGTGGAACATGGAAATCAATTAACAATACAACTTGTGTGAAACGCTGTGAACATGATTGACAAGAATGCAATGGTTTTCAATTACTAAACTTATGAACTCACCCACCTAGTGTTGACTTTGTTTAAATGCATGCTTTATCAGGTGACGAACAGGTTTAGTCACCATGATTACAGGGACATAGCTAGTGGACTTTTTGAAGACCTAGCTACTTTTGTGATTGCATACTTTTGGCTAACAAGAACATGAATCATCTTTTGTATATCTTGTACAGACACAAGATATAGTCTCATTGATTCTTTTGATAGATTTACTTGGTTAAATTATGAACAATACATTGTAATTTAATCTTGTAATTCTATATCATTGAAGTGTTAGCATTTCTCATTTATTTATCATGTGCTATGTAAACAATCTGATCATTTGATTATCACTCAAGATATCGCGCCCCGGGAACCTTCCGCCCGACGGGAAAACCCGATCCGTTCCCGCTGGTCCGGGGTGTGACATATTGGTATTAGAGCCATGGTTATAGAGAAATATAGGTCATATTACTTAAATGGTTTGGCCTAGACTATAACCTAGGGACCTTCATGTAGAGATCATGTGACTTAGGATTCTATTTGCATATGTCTTCTGCTTCTGATCACTGCACTAACCGATTTCTTTTCGGTTATGGTCAGAATGCCGCCGAGAAGACAACCGCCTGCTTTATTGCCACTACCACCACAGGACTCTGCACCTCACTCTTCCACACCGACACCGCCTGACTCTCCCCCACATCTACCACCACCTCCACCTCCTCCTCCACCACAGCTGTCTATCAGTTGGATCCTGCTACTGTGGCACTGGCCACTCTTCTTACTAGCCAACTGAGGGATGTGATTCCGGAAATGATGAACAGGATCAACACTAATAACAGCAACAATGTCGCCAACTCATCTGGAGAAGGCAGCGGGAACACCCGACAACAACAGGACTACTCCTACAAGAACTTTGTAGGATGCAAGCCACCAGCATTCAGTGGCACTGAGGGAGCCGTCGGTTTGATCCAATGGATCGAAAAGATGGAAACAACTCTCGACATTAGCGGGTGTCCTGATCAACACCGCGTGAGGTATGCTGTGGGATCGTTTGAGAAACGAGCACTAACCTGGTGGAATGCCCAGATTCAAACCCGAGGGAGAGACGAGGCATTGGCGATGCCTTGGGAGGATTTCAAGACTTTGTTGAGGGGCGAGTTTTGCCTGAGAAACGAATTGAAGAAAGTAGAAACAGAACTACTGAACCACGTGATGGTGGGAGCTGAACATCTAGCATTCACCACCAGATTTCATGAACTGGCAACATTGGCACCGGATATCATGCCAACACTCGAGAAAAGGATTGAACGGTATGTTCGTGGACTACCGCCATGTATCCGAGGGCATGTGATTGCCGCACACCCAACCACACTAGAGATGGCTGTCATGTTATCAGCTTCACTGACTGATGTAATGGTTGCCTCTGGTGCACTCAAGAGGGAATCTGGAACTACTGAGGATCCGGAACAACCCTCCACCAAGAAACGAAAGGTTGCTAAAAATTTTGCAACGACCACCACTACCAAACAAGTTGTGCCCACACAATCACCGCAAAACCACAGATCTTATTCTGGCACAGCTCCATTCTGCAATAAGTGCAACTATCATCACCAACCTGACACAGGGTGTAGGCAATACACTTATTGCGGGAAGATGGGACATTGGTCCAAATTCTGCAAGGAGCGGGCAACACAACATAGGGCAAACCAAGCAGTGGCACAAACCGCTGTACGCAACGATCGCATTTCCTGCTACACCTGCGGGGAGCCAGGACATTATGCGAAAGACTGCCCAAAGAGGGTGTTACCGAGAGGGCAAGCACCGAGAGGACGGGCATTTCAGATAGGGGCTGCAGCAGCTCGCCAGGACACTGACACCAACACTGGTACGCTTTTCATTCCAAATCTTTGCAGTGTATATTTTTATATTAGCATAGATTATCATTAACCTCATTAGAGTTAGTTTATAACTTAATCGCATTGGGGCAACTCTAGAATACCTTTACACTACTTTAGTAGTAGGAGGTAAACAATTATTAATGACATGAACACACTGTTCACTTACGTTTAGTGAACAAACACATACCATGGAATTCAAGTAAAGGGACACGAGTAGTGTCAACATCACCTTCGGGACGGATGCTTTACCTTTGATAAGTGTGAAGTCATTTGATCCAATAGAATTTTCTTCATGTCATTCCAGTAAACAACAGAATTGTGTTCATAAATCTCATTACTAGGGTACGAACACTCATGATTAGATTCATCAATGTTGTTCTACCGGACAATATATGGATCCATTTCAACAAGGGGAGGAATGAGAGGTTCCTTCTGACAAGAAATAACAAGTGAACATGAGAATCATAGCAAGCGTTAGGGATCATGCAATTGTGCTAACAATTCAAGGTACCACTATGCGGGTGTATACAAACAGCTATGGGATATGATGCCAAGCTACCTTACACTTCCAGTAGGCTTGATGTTCTTGAATTGACAGGAACAATGAAAATCGAGTCTACTCGTTACATAACTATACACAAAAGCCTAGGCTCCCTAAGGAGGACTAGGTCACATACAAACAATATCTTTCCAAGAAACATAAACATTTCGGATCGTACGGTCGAGAGACTGAAAACGAATCCGTATCACATCGAACAGACTAGGGGAAACTCTAAACACAACTTCGCATAAACATGAGAACATGAGAAACACGTGATATCAAAACATCTTCACCTATGCAAAGAAAAATTAGTACCCGACAATGATGCTTAAATTTCGGGATGAAATTTTTTTAACAAGGGGAGACTGTGACAACTAGTACCAAATTGTCCAGCAAGTCCGTACGGTGTGTGTACTTTCACCATTTACTGTGTGTAAATACAGTGCGTAAACAATTGTGTGACAACAGAACTCTGAAAACAAACCACAGTTGTATGTGTTTAAGTGAAAACTTAAATACAGTAAATACAACAACTCAAGAGAAACAACAGTATTCAAGCGAATAATAATAACAAATCGGTTGCGATCTGATATCCATAGATGATAGGAATCAGATGACCGACAATTCAATGTGAAAACAATGTGAAATCAGGATGTCTAGTTGAGTCCGACAGTGAGAAAATACAATTTAAAACAATAACTAAGTGTCGTATACGAATAATAAACTGACAGCGTGTTTGCGTGGATGACGATTCACACAAACATATCTGTGAGTTTAACTTTCTAAATGATAACTGATAAGTAGAAAACCAAATCAGAAAGTGAAACGTACGATGGTGTTCGTACAGTTAGCGCTCTGTACGAAAACGCGCGTAAGTGGCGTTTTCTGACGAAACGGAAACGAAAACACGACGCGAACGAAATTAATTTAATAAAATAAAATATTTAACATTTTACAATTTTGAAACTCATCAAATAATAAAAATAACTTCCTTTAATTAAAACAAATAAAATTCCGCATTTAAATTCCGGAAACGCAACGAAAACGCGAACCGAGCAACCGAAACGGACCCAAATACCCACGAGGTATTTAAAGCCTAACTTGAAGCATTTAATTCGTTTCCATCATCTCCATCCTCTCTCTAACCTCAAAATCCGGTCACCCCTCTCCCACCACCATTATCCACCTTCAAAGCTTCGTATCTCACTCATTTGTGGACGAAATTGGGCGTTCTTGGTGTCCACTCGTAGCTCTTGACCTCCTCTACAAGGAAGTACAACGGATCTACGCTTTTAACCAGCCAAAATTGAGGTATGATGCCATAAAAATGTCTGAAAATAGGGTTTTCTCACCCACTTACTCGACCTAACCTCACAACCGGTTTAGAACCCTTGCAAGCCAACCCGACACCTTCGAAGTACTGTTTAGATCGACACCACACCGAGGATAACACACTACATAATTAGAAACCATGATGTGGAGGAAGGAGGTGCTGCGCAAGAACAGGTTCGTAAAGGGCTGGGCACAGCCGAACGTTGTTTCACACACACAGGCCACGAACCATGACACGACACACACCCATGGCCGAACCCAGTGAAAGTCACGAACCTTTCAAGCCAAGCGAACCTCGATCTCCCTACGAACCTACCAATGTCAAATCAGTACCGAACCTTTACCAGACGAGCCTTACACCGGCGAACCCTACTGCTTAAACATGGATACACGAACCTGAACATCACTGAAGCATCCACGAACCCTAGAGTGTTGTCACGAACCTTCCACATGCCAAACCATTGCATGGGGCGAACCCTGTGACTGTTCAACCGAACCCTTTTATTACCAACCACCTAACCACTCCGGCGAACCTATGATGCAATGATCGAACCTTTGGCCGAACCTGGGAGATTTCATGCGAACCCTTATCCTACGAACCTACCTAGTGATGCCGAACCTGCAGACTCAACGACGAATCTTAGTGGTAACGAACCTTAGGGTTCGCCGGACTCTTAACATGTTAGAGGTTCGCTGGTCGTGGTGTGTACAGAACCACCACTTCCCTCGGCCAAATATTGCAGCCATTTTGTCACAGGCCCAAGACTTCATCTAACCGAGCCACTTTAATCGACCCAATTTCTTGATGCGGCCCACATGTTTGATCGGCCCAATCTCATTCCATTGGCCCAATCTCATTGCATGCGCACACTTTTGGGATGGCTTTCCCACACATACTATCACTAACTAATAAGACTCTATTTAGAGCACAGCTTATAACCGTTAGAGGATGCTAGTTATACAACCATAGATCAGTTGGGTAAACCACGAACACTAATTACTAAGGATTGGGGTAAACTAATGAAATCACACCGGGCACGAGAGGTGCTATCATTCTAATTGATAACATTCATAAAATCTAGGGAACGTATTCATTCCAATAGATATCGTGGGAGGATATCTTACACACCGGGCTGATCAGAAATGACAGCTACTGAGACTTTTACGTCTCAAACTAGGAATCATGAGTAGGACACTTTACACGCTGGGCTGGACAGGGGTAACAACTACTGGGACTATTATGTTCCTATCTAGGTATCGAGGATGATACCTTACACACCGGACTGGTTAGTACTGACAGTCACAGAGACTACTAGGTCTCGCTCTAGATATCGAGTATGATATCTTACATACCGGGCTAATCCTTAAGGAATAGCTAACGGAGGCAATTATGTCTCTTATTTCAATTATT
The DNA here is from genome assembly GCA_009363875.1 of Mikania micrantha. Lineage (NCBI taxonomy): Eukaryota > Viridiplantae > Streptophyta > Magnoliopsida > Asterales > Asteraceae > Mikania > Mikania micrantha. The sequence goes on along the minus strand of SZYD01000779.1, from coordinate 44,903 downwards.
TGGGTATTCTACACGCCGGGCTAATCAGTAATGATTAGCTACAGAAACTATTAAGTTTCGTTCTAGATATCGAGTATGATATCTTACATGCCGGGCTAATCCGTAAGGAATAGCTAACAGAGACGATTTCGTCTCTCACTTTATTTCATTGGGTTATTATACATGCCGGGCTAATCCGTAAGGAATAGCTAACAGAGATACTTATGTCTCTTTATTCAATTATTGGGTTATTATACATGCCGGGCTAATCCGTAAGGAATAGCTAACAGAGACATTTATGCCTCTTTATTCAATTATTGGTTTATATTACATGCCGGGCTTTTTTCGCAAGAAATTACTAACAGAGATAATTACGTCTCTTTCTTTTCATTATTTGGATAAACATACCGAGAAATCATATGGGGAAAGGAAATGAGTATCCATCGTTGTATTATAGGTAGTGTTGAGTTCAGTTGAGCATGTGGCGGGATGGCGTCTGGGCTTGACCCTTTCGTATGCCCTATATATAAGCATGCGTGGGTGGATGAGACACTATCTGTAAATATAACCATGGAGAGGACATTGTGTGGAACATGGAAATCAATTAACAATACAACTTGTGTGAAACGCTGTGAACATGATTGACAAGAATGCAATGGTTTTCAATTACTAAACTTATGAACTCACCAACCTTGTGTTGACTTTGTTTAAATGCATGCTTTCTTAGGTGACGAACAGGTTTAGTCACCATGATTACAGGGACATAGCTAGTGGACTTTTTGAAGACCTAGCTACTTTTGTGATTGCATACTTTTGGCTAACAAGAACATGAATCATCTTTTGTATATCTTGTACAGACACAAGATATAGTCTCATTGATTCTTTTGATAGATTTACTTGGTTAAATTATGAACAATACATTGTAATTTAATCTTGTAATTCTATATCATTGAAGTGTTAGCATTTCTCATTTATTTATCATGTGCTATGTAAACAATCTGATCATTTGATTATCACTCAAGATATCGCGCCCCGGGAACCTTCCGCCCGACGGGAAAACCCGATCCGTTCCCGCCGGTCCGGGGTGTGACAGTATAACAACCATTCCATGCATGCGTGAAACCAACATAACTTGGGGTTAACCAAAGTCGAATAGGCTAGGCAAAATGCTTGAGGAACAACAAAAATCATGGAGATAAGAGTGGTTACTATAAAAGGTTTAATAAAATGTTTTCTGAAACCCAAACGGTATGTGAGCAAACACCACAAGAATGAACTTTATAAAGCTTGAGAAATAAAATGGAAACTTATGTCGCGAACTTACCTATACCTATATACATTCGGGATTAAGTAGATATAGATACAGGTATACACATAGTTTGAACTCATAGAGATATGAATAAACACATATTTACCAAAATACACACGTTGATGTTAAGATAAGGTAAGATGGTAATAAGGAAAACCATAGGACAATTAACAAAGTTTAGTAACATGTCAACCAAAATAATAAATACAAGAATTTATAAAGAAATGACTCTAAGAGTTGGTTGAATGAGTATAATCTGTATACATATACTAACTTATTAGGAAAATAAAAGATTAAAAAAGTATATAAGATACGATAACAATATAAAGAGCTAACGTATTTGCAAATGGATATTTATGTAAACAAACAAATAAATAAACTGAAATTTACTAATTAATCACTAGGTTAAACATATTTAAAAAAAATCGAAGAATTTATCATTATAATGTTGACTTATCATAAAATAAAACATATTATAATGCTGGGCGATATCGTAAGTCCCCTATTTAAATTTGGGCAAATACGTAGGACCCCTTAATCTAACTACAAATAAAACAGACACTTAAAAATTAACGAACATTACGATAAAAATGTATTTCGATATCATAAGGGTTATTCCATGAATATCATAAAGCGCCATACTTTTGTAGGGCCCGAGAAGAACACTGAACCCTAAACTCACGGTTACTTAGAACCTCCCGATCACTACTCCAAGTGAGTTTCGTAGCCCCCTTTTTATTTAAATATATATACTCTTCGGGGTGGAATACTTGCTATCTTACTTATATATACGTGTTTATTAAAATGATACTTGTTTGAATGTTTATTGCATGAGTACTTATTTCAAAGTCCCCATTGATATATATGTATGAATGTATGTATCATATCGGTAATTCCACAACTATTTAGCTCAATTGACGAGTCGTGGATTAATATGGACAGTGCTATCAGGCTGACGACCCCATTCATTTTGAGATTTTGGTTGCACCAAATCATTCCCAAGTGTCTGGGCTTAAATGAATGTATATTTTCATTTACTATATATATATATATATTTGATTGATTGTTGGCATATGGGGCGAAAAGTCATAGGTTTGGTTGTGGGCTCATGGTTAAGTAATCATTCACTTGTGCTAATTTTAATTTAAACATTATATGGATAAATTTTATAAATACTTTCTTTAAACATTTTATCGAGTCATAAACCTACGGACTCACCAACTATTTTAGTTGACCCTTTTTATGCATGTATTTCAGGAAATAATTAAGCTTGGATTAAGCACGCTCTTTTTGTGATACAACCGAAGATTTAGACAATATTGTTTTGATATTTAGGCAATATGAAGAATCTTTATATGTTGTATTTATTTTGGAATATTGTAACAGACATTATATATATATATATATATTTATGGACCATGAATGCATGCTAGAAGTTTCTTTAAACACAATGTGTTCAAAGATCCGATTTCGTGACACCCTCGTGATTCCGCTTTAGCGGGGGTGTAACACTTGTCATTTTTTTATAATCTTTTTCAATTCTCTATCTTAATTATTAATTACATACATTCTCTCATACTGAATACTTAGAATATTAATATTACTTGTCTTTTTACATGCAAAATCAAATATTTTTATTAAAAAGCACACTTTAGGAAATAGTTTATAAAATATGAAATTTCTAAAAATCAATTTTTTTAAAGTTAGAAAAGTTAGTATTTTTAGAAAATAAAAGTTTGATAAAAAAACATTTTTTAAAAAATAAAATAAAATAAACTATAAATCATAGTTTTCAAATACTGGTATTTTTATAAACAAATGATGTTTTTTAAAACAAATTGCTTAAAATAGTTGTGTTCAACCAAAAGTGATAAAAATGATAGGAAAAATTAAACTTTAGTTATTTATGTTAAATGATATTATCAAATTAAGTTATTTAATTTTAATAATTATATAAATTGTACATTATTTTCTTGATTTGTATAAATTAGTTTTTAATAGAAAAGTAAATGAAGTTGTAACATCAGTTAGTTCAAGAATCTGTATTCTTTTAAAAAAAGTAGGTCATGTATTATTTCTTTAGTTATTAAAAATTTTAATTATTATTTTATTACTTAAAATACTCATTAATACGTAATCTACTTAATTTATAACAAATTGTTTATTTTTTAAAATTTTTAAATATTTAATCCGTGTAATACACGGGGTAATAATCAAGTTATGTAATAGAAAAAAAAGATGGATCAACTTGAAGGCAGTTAGACTTGTGTTAAATCTCATTAGTTGTTTAAAACTTTTTTTTTCTTACTGTGGGAATCAACTTACATGATAAGTTTTTTTTATACTTTTTTTATTCGAATTTAAGTTCCTAGTCTATTACTGGTGATGTTCGTGGATGTTTAAAGTTTCAAAATTTGTTAATTTGATATGCTAATGGAGGCCGGAATAATTTGGTTTGAAGACTGGGTCAAGAATGGTTCAACCGAGTCACCATGGGAGACGGGTTGGGGAAGAAAGGAAGAATGAGGTAATGGCAGAAACAACCTCTCATATTTTGTTTAAAATTTCAGTTTCAAACTTGTCACTATAAGTCCATTAAAGTTTTAAACCTTTTATAAAATGTTATAGAATTTATGAACTTTATCAAATTCTCAATACTTGTCTACATAAATTATTTATACCTTTAAATATCATTTTTATTTATTATTTTATAAACTTTTAAAACTTGAAATTGTTATTATTATTTTATCATAATTATTATTATTACTATATTATATATTTTTATATATAAGAACAAACTTTCGAATTTCTCAATAATATCAATGAAATTATATGAATTATCAAAATGTTACATTTGTTTGATCTTGATTTGTGTGAAGGTTGAACACAAGTGTACTAGTTCTCAAATTAACTTGGTCACAAAATTGATGAGCATAGTATCCATGCGTATGGCCAAGTGCTGATGAAATGACTCGGTGATCCTTGCAGGAAAAAATTGGATTGGGATCTAATTCTTACATTTTAGCCCCTCCTAGTTTTAACCCTTTTTAGTTTATGCTAAAATTTTCTATAAAAGATATTTTTTTATTTTAAAAACTTTAATCAATTAACCTCTACTATATATAAATTCAATTTATATCAAAGTTTTACAAATTTAATCAAAATAAAATTAATTATTTCGGATTATTAAAATATATATTTAACCAAGTTTATGATTAATATAATTATTCGTTTACATACACATATAATTTATATATATACGTAACTACATTTATCCTACCAAGTGAGATATATGTACACATACATGTGTGTGTGTATATAACTCTTTTTTGTTTTATTAAACCATAAATTATTTATGACTTATGATTTATATATACATAGATACATATACTTATATGTAGAAATAAAATAACACGCAACGAACTTTTGTTTATTATATATGATTACATTTTAAAAAAGAATCCCTAAATATTACATTTTTAGTGTAATTTACAGCAAAAACACACACATAGTAGTCAACAATTGTAACACTTAGCTTCGATCGTCTTAGCTTCCACACTTGTAGTTTTAGGTGCTGTTTGTTTTTACAGTGGTAAAATGTCTACAGTCTGCAGACATCTGTAGCAGAAAAGTTGGACAAAACATTTGCAGCCTGTTAAAAGAAGACTGTTTTTTTAACGTCTGCAAGCTGTTAAAATAATCAGAAATTAAAATAAACATTTTTTTAACCTGCAACAGTTTTTCAACATTAAAATTTAAATCATAGTTATACATCTCTGAAATAACATTCATAAAAAAACATAAAACAACATTTTTTTTAAATCTTTCATTCCATATTTTGCATTAACTGCTCAGCAATTTCATCTCGTATCCGAGTCATATATTCCCGATCTGATGCAGTACCATTTCCTTAAACCTCATTGTCACAACCCCGATCCGGCGGGTTGGATTGACTTCCCCGACGGGCGGAAGGTTCCCGGGGCGCGATATCGTGAGTGATAATCGAAATGATCAGATTGTTTACATTGCACATGATATATAAATGAGAAACTACTAAATGAAAATAGAATTACAAAGTGAAATTACATCAGTTTATTTCATAATTTAACAATGTAAATCTACTATCAACATCATAAATCTTCAATCTTGTATCTGCACAAGATATACAAAATAATCCGTAAATGATGCCTCAAAATATATGCAGGTCCAAAAGCTAGGTCCTCTAACTGGTATCCTAGTCCAAAAGTAATAATTTCTTAGTTGACATGTTCGTCACATGAGAAGTCATGCAAAAATACAGTCAACACATGGTTGGTGAGTTCATTAAGTTTTATAAAAATGAATTTGAATGACCTGAATGACAACCTTAACCTCACCATTAACCACCTATACCATCCAGTTCAGTATGCTTATATATAGGGCATATGTAGGGTCGAACTTACCGTCCGCTCAGCCACCGCCCCACCACATACTAAACCACATGATATATTGTTCCTGGTGATAATTAAACATTTCATCCCATACCTTTGATTTCATAACCATTGATTTATAGTATTTGATTACCTGAAAATGTTTACCTTGATCCCCTAAAATGACAACCTTAACCTCATCAATGACCACCTATGCTATCTAATCAAGTATGCTTATATATAGAGCATATGTAGGGGACAAGCCCCAGCCACCGTCCCACCACATACCGGACTGCTTAGCATATTGTCGTTAATGATAATTAAGTGTTTCACTCCATTCACCTTCAATTTAGATTTTGATTTCCACAAATAGACTTACTTCTGATCTCTTGAGTTTACCATGTATTCATGATTTCCCCCAAAGCACTTGTAGAAATATAATATTAAATGTTTAATTAAATTAATAACTAAGCATTTAAATACAACTAAGACATGATGATTGAGCCTTATTTGACTCAATCAATTAGACTTAGTTGTTGGTGGTTGTCCAAGTTGTACCCTCTCACACATGGCCCATATAAGGCATGACCCACAAGGAGTCTACCTGTATGTGTCGGGACTTTAATGATTCCCATATCAGCTTGACCCATTGGTCTACTGTACATGCCGGGACTTTAAGGATATCCTTTGATTCTTGATCTTCTTTGATTCTCCTGATTTCGTTTGATCGTTTAAGTTATGCCCATATAGCTTGAGTACAAGAGTCTACTATTTATGCCGAGACTTTCCGTGTGTTACACGTGGTCTTGATTTACATACAACTGACATCCACCTTAGATTAAAGAGTTAATGATTTCATTATATCTTAATGATTTCATTATTTCCATGTTTCACACATGGTTATGATTTCCATGATTCACTTGATTCTGATCTTTTGAATTCCATGATTTCCACAATGATTATAGATTCTTGATTTGGATCCTTAGTTTACTGATCACACACTGGATTAAATTTCCATTGCATTTGATCTTTAACTTTAGTTCTTTTGATTTCACTTTGAATTTAGATTCTTGAATTTGAACTTGATGGACTAAGGGTTTGTTTAGAGTTTAGAATTAAGGTATTACTCAAAAGAGTAATTATTTAACTTGTTAGTTAATTCTGTATAGCAATTACCTAGACAGGAGTCCAAGAGTATAAACAAGCATATATAATAAGTAAATAATAAATAAAAGCATTTACGTAAAACAATTTAAATAAAAAGGTTTACGCATGCTTCTCAGCCCCGCTTTTTAAAACAAAAATGTTTAGAAAAGGGGCAATGAACTTACTTGTGTTGTTGTGCAATTGATTTATCACAAAATGCGCGCTCGTTACTGGTGGTTTATGTATCTTCAGTACCTGATTTATTTTAAGAGAATTCGGATACGATAAGTATGTATAATAGTCGTCGTATCTAGGGTCTTGGTCTTGGTGTGCAACTAAGTTTCCTATGTTACTAATGTGCTTCTAAGATTTCATCTAACTAGTCTAACTTAAGTACCCATTTGTAACCCATATCCGAAGATTAATCATTACAAGTTCTTAATTAATATGTTTTTAATTTAACTCATTTTAAGTTACACATAAATTCAGAAAATCATTTAATTTAATTTAAACAAGTTTACAATTTAATTTCTTTTATTAAAACATAATTCATTTAAGAAAGGTAAAGTTTCCACATAATGGGCTTGGGTTAAGCCCATTGGGCCAACTTCAACCCATTGTTTGCCTTTGAATTCCAAGTGATCTCCTATCAATACTTTGAGTGACTAAGTTTAGACAATTTAGATAAACCCTTTAAGTTAGTCTCATATCCTTATAGATTTTTCCTAAGGAGTTGGGTGTTAACAATTTCATCAACACTCACTACCTTAGATCCTTGTTGTGATACTCGTGATTTCCCACAATTATGTTGAACCCAATTGGTGTTCACCCTTTAAATGATGTTAATGTTTGAAATAACCCTTGTCGTTCTAAACCCCATTTCATTACTCCTTGTTAAGGACATCCCTAGTTTGTTACCCCATGCTTAATTCATATCCCACTCAAAGTTGCTACTAGTTAGTGAAACCCTAGTATGATTTCCCATGCACACACAAGAGAATTTCCATTTTATACATGCACACACACCTACATAAAATTATTTCCCATGCATGAAGTCCTATGGTCCAATTCCCATGTATTTGATCGTATGAATGCTTCACGTTAGCCCAAGGGTGGTTGAACCGAATGAGAAAGAGGCCGTATGAAGGTTAGCCATGTGAGTGGTTGGTTTGACTAAATCAGGGTTCACAACCATGAACGCCTTTCCTAGGTTCGTTGCTGTCCAAGGGTTGAAGTGATCTTAGGTTCGGCTAACATGGGTTTGGCTCAATTGATTCGTTGGTCACAGGTTCGTGCCTTTGGGTTCGGCTGAGTTAGGGTTTTTCTCACCTGCAGGTTTGGCCAAGGAGTTCGTGGACAGCATAGGTTCGCTTCGAAGGTAGTGTTCGGCCAACTTAAAGGAAGGTTCGGCCACCTGTACAGGGTTCGGCCAATCGCAGGTTCGGCTATCACTCTTCAGCTCAAAGAGGTTCGGTCAGGTGCAAAAAGGTTCGGTCGATCGCCCCTTGTCACGAACCTGCATCTTCTTCTTCCCGAAATCCAATCCTGGTTAACTAATGATCATTCCCATGACTTTCTTACACTCATATTAACGTCATTAAGAAAGGAGTAACCCTAAAATCGTTCTACAACTTGCACCTATGTACTCGTGAAGTGGTTAGAAGAAAACCGAAAATAAAACCATAAATTTACCTTGTATATGATGGATGAAAACCTAGATCCCTTGTACTTTCGTGATCTACAGATGATAGTGGTCGTTTTGACACCAAGAACTCGCGAATCCGATGAGAAACGATGAAGAAATCTTAGAGAGAAGTTTAGAGAGAGATTTTAGAGAGAGAGGGGGACGAAAATTATGGGTGAGGGCTGGTAGGTGGTGGTTGTTGTGATATTCATGACAACATTTAATGGTTCAAAATACTCGGTAGGTTCGGTTTCGCGTAAAATGTCGGTTCTTCGTATTTTTTTGTAACGAAACGACTCGATCTTAACATAAGATTTATAAAATTATTTTAGGTGGTTATTCCTAGTAAATTAACTCAATATCTTCTTTTTATTTTTAGAATTTCGAAAATATTTAATTAACTGTTTAAAATTGAATCGTAGAGTCGTCGCGCGTATTCGTTCGAATCGTCACCCGCACGAGCACGACGATAACCATACTTTTCAATATTGTTTTCTAGTTACTGGTTATCGTTCAGAACGTTAAACTTTCAGATATATTCGTACAGATCGTCACCTATACGAATAATCAGTCGATTTAGCATTCACGTAATGACATCCGTGTTGTTTTGTTCTATAAAACCTCACATACGTTTATACATAATAGAATCCTAACAAATAATCACATGATGGTTCTGTATTGCCAGATAATTATCTGATTGATAAACCATGTTTACTGAGTTCTGTTTCTATGAAATGATTCTGAATTTGCTGTTTGATAACACGAAATGATAATGACATCTAATATGAATATGACATGAAATGAAATATGTATAGTTTGTACATGAATACTATTCATGTTACTATTGAGATCACTGTTCCGGTGACGTTTCCGGCACTGATGTTACAGTCTACCCTTGTTAGAGGAATTTCGTCCCGAAATTTAAGAAGCATTATCAGGTATGGCTTCCTCTGTAAACAATTGGGTACGGCTTCGTCTTAGTTTCTTAACTTTGCGATCCATAATCTCCAAAGGTTCCTCGATAAAATGTAACTGTTCATCCACTTGAATTTCTTCGATTGGAATGACAAGTGACTCGTCAGCAAGGCATTTCTTTAAGTTTGAGACGTGAAACACGTCATGCACACCACTGAGCTCATCTGGTAATCTCAGTCTATACGCCACAGGACCAATACGTTCAATGATCTCGAACAGTCCCACGTATCGTGGTACTAACTTGCCTTTCTTTCCAAAGCGTACTACACCTTTCCATGGGGATACCTTCAACATGACATGGTCTCCCACTTGGAATTCCAACGGCTTGCGTCGTTTGTCGGCGTAGCTCTTTTGTCTGCTTCTTGTACCTTGTAACCTTTGTTGAATCTGGGCAATCTTGTCAGTAGTCTCCTGAATAAGCTCTGGCCCAGTTATACGGCTATCTCCAACTTCAGTCCAACAGAACGGTGATCGACATTTTTGACCATACAAAGCCTCGAATGGTGCGCATCCGATGCTACTATGATAACTGTTGTTGTAGGAGAATTCAATCAGTGGCAAATGAGAATCCCAATTTCCACCGAAATCCAACACACATGTTCTAAGCATGTCCTCCAGGGTCTGAATCGTACGTTCGCTTTGACCGTCCGTTTGTGGATGGTAAGCTGTACTCAGATTTAAGTGCGTCCCTAGAGATTTCTGTAACGATTGCCAGAACCTTGATGTGAATCTGCTGTCTCTATCAGAAATAATGGACAATGGCACACCATGGCGTACCACTATCTCATTGATGTACAGTTTTTCCAGTTTATCCATCGTGAAGGTCTCACGCATTGGCAAGAAATGAGCAGACTTTGTCAAACGATCAATGATAACCTAAATCGTATCATGACCACTGGAAGTGCGGGGCAGCTTGGTAATGAAATCAATAGCTATTTGTTCCCACTTCCAGAGCGGAATCTCAGGCTGTTCCAGTAAACCGGACGGTTTCTCGTGTTCCGCCTTCACTTTTGCACACGTAAGACATCGACCGACGTACTCGACTATGTCTTTCTTCATCCCGGCCACCAATAAAATCCACGTAAGTCTTGGTACATTTTATCAGCGCCTGGATGCACAGAGTATTTAGTCTTTTGTGCTTCATTGAAGATAAGTCTTCTCAATTCGTCTACCGCAGGAATCCATATCCGATCCTGGTAGTAGATCACTCCATCAGGCTTAGTCTCAAGTTGTTTCTCTGCTCCGCAGTCAAGTTCTTTCTTCAAGGGTCCCCGATCAACTGACTCTTGTTGTGCCTGAATGATCTTGTCACGTAAGCTGGTCTGCACAGTCATTCCCATTGCTTTAACGCGCAAGGGTTTGACTCGTTCCTTCCGGCTCAAGGCATCAGCTACAATGTTCGCCTCTCCCGGATGGTACTAGATCACACAATCGTAATCATTTAGAATTTCAACCCAACGTCGCTTTCGCATGTTGAGCTCCTTCTGATCAAAGATATGCTGCAGACTCTTGTGATCAGTGAATATGGTACACTTGGTGCCATATAAGTAATGTCTTCAAATCTTCAATGCGAAGATTATAGCTCCCAGTTCAAGATCATGAGTAGTGTAGTTCTTCTCATGAATCTTCAACTGTCTTGATGCATAAGCGATGACTTTGTCTCATTGCATTAGCACGCAACCAAGTCCCTGATGTGAGGCATCACAGTATACAACAAAATCGTCACAACCTTCTGGGAGAGATAAGATTGGAGCATCACATAATTTCTGCTTCAGTGTCTGGAAGGCATCTTCTTGTTTCTGCTCCCAAACAAACGGTTCACTCTTCTGAGCTAACTTGGTCAGAGGCAAAGCTATCTTAAAAAAGTTTGAGATAAACCTTCTATAATAACCTGCCAATCCCAGAAAAGACCGTATCTCTGTTGGTGTCTTCGGAGTGTCTCAGTTCTTTATCGCTTCGATCTTGGCAGGATCTACATGTATTCCTTCACTGTTGACTACATGACCCAGAAATTGGAATTCTCTTAGCCAAAATTCACACTTAGAGAATTTGGCATAGAGTTTCTCTTCTTTCAAGAGCTCCAAGATCTTCCTGAGATGTTCTTCATGCTCTACTTTGCTTTTGGAATAAATCAGTGTATCATCTATAAAAACAATGACAAACTGATCCAGATATGGCTTGCACACTCGATTCATGAGATCCATGAAAACTGCTGGTGCATTCGTCAGTCCGAAAGGCATCACCATGAATTCGTAATGCCCATATCTGGTTCGAAACGCCGTCTTCGGTATGTCTTCGTCTTGAACTCTGAGCTGATGATATCCAGACCGCAAGTCAATCTTAGAGAAGTACTGGGCTCCTTGCAGTTGGTCAAACAAATCATCAACCCTCGGCAATGGATACCGATTCTTTATGGTTAGCTTGTTCAGCTCGTGGTAGTCTATGCACATTCGAAAAGATCCATCTTTCTTCTTCACGAACAAAACCGGAGCTCCCCAAGGTGAGTAGCTCGATCTAATGAATCTTTTATCAAGTAGCTCCTGTAGTTGGTTTGACAATTCCTGCATCTCTGAAGGTGCTAACCTGTAAGGAGATTTAGCAACAGGAGTTGCTCCAGGAACTAAGTCAATACGAAACTCTACCGGTCACGCAGGTGGAAAACCTGGTAGGTCTCCAGGAAATACTTCCGGATACCCTTTCACTACCGGCACATCTTGAATCGTTTTCTTGTCCTTCTCCTTTTCCACCACATGAGCCAGGAAAGCTATGCACTGCTTCTGTAGACACTTACGCGCCTTTATGCTAGAGATGATTGTGACACTTCGTTTTGCTTGATCCCCTCTAACTTCCAATACACGATCATTCGGCAATGGAACTCGAAGCAGCTTTTCATAACAGATGACTTCCACTCGATTAGATGAAAGCCATTCCATTCCAACAATGATGTCGAAACTACCCAACTCCATCGGTATCAAATCGATGGTGAATGTATGACCATTAAGTGTCAATGGGCAATTCCTGTATACTGTGCATAAAAGTCATGTAAGAGAAATGTACCAGTGACCACATTCGGGTCTTGGTGTGCAGCTGGAGCTCCTATAGCAAAAGCCATTCCATGGGGTGCTGGAACTGCCTGTTGTATCTTCTTCGGACAATTCTTTGCAAAGTGGCCTTGTTCGCCACAGTTATAGCATCCACCATTGTTTTGGTTGTTGGGTGGAGGGAGAGCTAAAGCAGCATTGTTGACTGCTTGGTTTGGTGTTATCCTACATTGCTGGACCCAGTGTCCCTTTCTTCCATATCCCATGCATTGGCGGCATTGATTGTTAGCAGCATGATGATACTGGCACTTAGCACACAAAGGGTGTGGGCCAGTATATGGCTTCTTGTGCACGTTTTACGGTGCCATAGCTACTTGGTTAAGTGGAGTAGCCATAGTGTAATTCTTTATAGTCTTCTGTTTCTTCTTCAGGTGTTGGTGATGATGAGGTTTCTTGGAAGACTCTTTCTTTCTCTTGACAGTGTCAGCCTCTTTCTTCAATGTTCCAGAGGCTACCATCAGATCAGTGAGTTTCCCAGACAAACTCACAGCAGACTCCACAGTAACAGGGTTTGCTGCAACAACTAAACCCTGAATGCAAGCGGGGAGTCCACCTACATATCGATCAATCCTCTTCTCCAATGTTGGTACCATGTCTGGCACCAAAGCAACCAACTCGTGGTAACGAGTAGTATATCCCATGTGGTCTGCCCCCTTCATCACATGGTTTGACAGCTCAACTTCCAGTTTCTGCAGCTCGTTCTTGGGGCAGAATTCAGTTCTCAGCAGGGTCTTGAAATCTTCCCAAGTCATGGACATAGCTTCTTCTCTTCCTCTCGCTTGGATCTGCGAGTCCCACCAAGTCAAGGCTCGCTTGTTGAACGTTCCAGCAGAGTAACGAACCTTGTGGTGCTCTGGACAACTGCAGAGGTCCATAGTAGTCTCGATCTTCTCGATCCATTAGATCAGACCAACGGCTCCCTCAGTGCCACTGAGACTTGGTGGCTTACAACCTACAAATGACTTGTCGGAGTAATGCGATGCACCGCCAGTGTTCCCACTAACTTCTCCTGATGAATTCCCAGTGTTATTGCTGTCATTCCGGATATGGTTGAGCATATTCGGTACCACTTCTTTCAGCTGATTAGTCAGCTGGCTGCTCAGTAAAGTTGCCAGGGAAACAGTAGCAGGATCCAGAATCTGTGTCGCGTTTGGGTTTGGAGGAGGAATGAGTGGAGGAGGAGGAGGTGAGTCAGCTGGTGATGGCGTTGACGAATGTTGAGCTGAACTCTGTGGTCGTGGTACAATAGAAGGAGGTCTTCTCGGCGGCATTCTGATCATAACCAAAAGTATATTAGTTAGTGCAATGATCGAATGCAGAAGACACAATGCAAATAAAGTCTTAAGTCCTGTGTTCTCTATATGCAGGGTCCCAAGGTTATAGTCTAGGCCAAACCGTTTAAATAATGTGACCTATATTTCTCTATAACCATGGCTCTGATACCAATCTGTCACACCCCGATCCGGCGGGTTGGATCGACTTCCCCGACGACGGAAGGTTCCCGAGGTGCGATATCGTGAGTGATAATCGGAATGATCAGATTGTTTACATTGCACATGATATATAAATGAGAAACTACTAAATGAAATAGAATTACAAAGTTAAATTACATCAGTTTAGTTCATAATTTAACAATGTAAATCTACTATCAACATCATAAATCTTCAATCTTGTATCTGCACAAGATATACAAAATAATCTGTAAATGATGCCTCAAAATATATGCAGGTCCAAAAGCTAGGTCCTCTAACTGGTATCCTAGTCCAAAAGTAATAATCTCTTAGTTGACTTGTTCGTCACATGAGAAGTCATGCAAAAATACAGTCGACACATGGTTAGTGAGTTCATTAAGTTTTATAAAAATGAATTTGAATGACCTGAATGACAACCTTAACCTCACCATTAACCACCTATACCATCCAGTTCAGTATGCTTATATATAGGGCATATGTAGGGTCGAACTTACCGCCCGCCCAGTCACCGTCCCACCACATACTAAACCACATGATATATTGTTCCTGGTGATATTTAGGCATTTCATCCCATACCTTTGATTTCATAACCATTGATTTATAGTATTTGATTACCTTGAAAATGTTTACCTTGATCCCCCGAAATGACAACCTTAACCTCATCAACGACCACCAATGCTATCCAATCAAGTATGCTTATATATAGGGCATATATAGGAACAAGCCCCAGCGATCGTCCCACCACATACCGGACTGCTTAGCATATTGTCGTTAATGATAATTAAGCGTTTCACTCCATTCACCTTCAATTTAGATTTTGATTTCCACTAATAGATTTACCTCTGATCTCTTGAGTTCACCATGTATTCATGATTTCCCCCAAAGCACTTGTAGAAATATAATATTACATGTTTAATTAAATTAATAACTAAGCATTTAAATACAACTAAGACATGATGATTGGGCCTTATTTGACTCAATCAATTAGACTTAGTTGTTGGTGGTTGTCCAAGTTTTACCCTCTCACACGTGGCCCATATCAGGCATGACCCACAAGGAGTCTCCCTGTGTGTGTCGGGACTTTAATGATGCCCATATCAGCTTGACCCATTGGTCTACTGTACATGCCGGGACTTTAAGGATATCCTTTGATTCTTGATCTTCTTCGATTCTCCTGATTTCGTTTGATCGTTTAAGTTATGCCCATATAGCTTGACTACAAGAGTCTACTATTTATGCCGGGACTTTCCGTGTGTTACACGTGGCCTTGATTTACATACAACTGACATCCACGTTAGATTAAACAGTTAATGATTTCATTAGATCTTAATGATTTCATTATTACCATGATTCACACACGATTATGATTTCCATGATTCACTTGATTCTGATCTTTTGAATTCCATGATTTCCACAATGATTATAGATTCTTGATTTGGATCCTTAGTTTACTGATCACACACTGGATTAGATTTCCATTGCATTTGATCTTTAACTTTAGTTCTTTTGATTTCACTTTGAATTTAGATTCTTTAATTTGAACTTGATGGACTAAGGGTTTGTTTAGAGTTTAGAATTAAGGTATTACTCAAAAGAGTAATTAATTAACTTGTTAGTTAATTCTGTATAGCAATTACCTAGACAGGAGTCCAGGAGTATAAACAAGCATATATAATAAGTAAATAATAAATAAAAGCATTTACGTAAAACAATTTAAATAAAAAGGTTTACGCATGCTTCTCAGCCCCGCGTTTGAAAACAAAAATGTTTAGAAAAGGGGCAATGAACTCACCTGTGTTGCTGTGAAATTGATTTATCACAAAATGTGCGCTCGTTACTCGTGGTTTATGTATCTTCAGTACCTGATTTATTTTAAGAGAATTCGGATACAATAAGTATGTATAATAGTCGTTGTATCTAGGGTCTTGGTCTCGGTGTGCAACTAAGTGTCCTAAGTTACTAATGTGCTTCATCTAACTAGTCTAACTTAAGTACCCATTTGTAACCCATATCCGAAGATTAATCATTAAAAGTTCTTAATTAATATGTTTTTAATTTAACTCATTTTAAGTTACACATAAATTCAAAAAATCATTTAACTTAATTTAAACAAGTTTACAATTTAATTTCTTTTATTAAAACATAATTCATTTAAGAAAGGTGAAGTTTCCACATGATGGGCTTGGGTTAAGCCCATTTGGGCCAACTTCAACCCATTGTTTGCCTTTGAATTCCAAGTGATCTCCTATCAATACTTTGAGCGACTAAGTTTAGACAATTTAGATAAACCCTTTAAGTTAGTCTCATATCCTTATAGATTTTTCCTAAGGAGTTGGGTGTTAACAATTTCATCAACACTCACTACCTTAGATCCTTGTTGTGATACTCGTGATTTCCCACAATTATGTTGAACCCAATTGGTGTTCACCCTTTAAATGATGTTAATGTTTGAAATAACCCTTGTCATTCTAAACCCCATTTCATTACTCCTTGTTAAGGACATCCCTAGTTTGTTACCCCATGCTTAATTCATATCCCACTCAAAGTTGCTACTAATTAGTGAAACCCTAGTATGATTTCCCATGCACACACAAGAGAATTTCCATTTTATACATGCACACACACCTACATAAAGTTATTTCCCATGCATGAAGTCCTACGGTCCAATTCCCATGTATTCGATCGTATGACTGCTTCACGTTAGCCCAAGGGTGGTTGAACCGAATGAGAAAGAGGTCGTATGAAGGTTAGCTATGTGAGTGGTTGGTTTGACTAAATCAGGGTTCACGACCATGAACACCTTTCCGAGGTTCGCTGCTGTCCAGGGTTGAAGTGATCTTAGGTTCGGCTAACATGGGTTCGGCTCAATTGATTCGTTGGTCACAGGTTCGTCCCTTAGGGTTCGACTGAGTTAGGGTTTGTCTCACCTCAAGGTTCGGTGCCCCTAAGGTTCGCCACCTTAGGGTTCGTCCATCCTGGGTTTGTTTCACCTGCAGGTTCGGCCAAGGAGTTTGTGGACAGCATAGGTTTGCTTCGAAGGGTAGGGTTCGGCCAACTTGAAGGAAGGTTCGGCCACTTGCACAGGGTTCGGCCAATCGCAGGTTCGGCTATCTCTCTTCAGCTCAAAGAGGTTCTGTCAGGTGCAAAAAGGTTCGGTCGATCGCCCCTTGTCACGAACCTGCATCTTCTTCTTCCCGAAATCCAATCATGGTTAACTACTGATCATTCCCATGACTCCCTTACACTCATATTAACTCGATTAACAAAGGAGTAACCCTAAAATCGTTCTACAACTTGCACCTATGTACTCGTGAAGTGGTTAGAAGAAAACCGAAAATAAAACCATAAATTTACCTTGTATATGATGGATGAAAACCTAGATCCCTTGTACTTTCGTGATCTACAGATGATAGTGGTCGTTTTGACACCAAGAACTCACGAATCTGATGAGAAACGATGAAGAAATCTTAGAGAGAAGTTTAGAGAGAGATTTTAGAGAGAGGGGGACGAAAATTATGGGTGAGGGCTGGTAGGTGGTGGTTGTTGTGATATTCATGACAACATTTAATGGTTCAAAATACTCGGTAGGTTCGGTTTCGCGTAAAATGTCGGTTCTTCGTATTTTTTTGTAACGAAACGACTCGATCTTAACATAAGATTTATAAAATTATTTTAGGTGGTTATTCCTAGTAAATTAACTCAATATCTTCTTTTTATTTTTAGAATTTCGAAAATATTTAATTAACTGTTTAAAATTGAATCGTACAGTCGTCGCGCGTATTCGTTCGAATCGTCACCCGCACGAGCACGACGATAACCATACTTTTCAATATTGTTTTCTAGTTACTGGTTATCGTTCAGAACGTTAAACTTTCAGATATATTCGTACAGATCGTCACCTATACGAATAATCAGTCGATTTAGCATTCACGTAACGACATCCGTGTTGTTTTGTTCTATAAAACCTCACATACGTTTATACATAATAGAATCCTAACAAATAATCACATGATGGTTCCGTATTGTCTGATAATTATTTGACTGATGAACCATGTTTACTGAGTTCTATTTCTCTGAAATGATTCTGAATTTGCTGTTTGATAACACGAAATGATAATGACACCTGATATGAATATGACATGAAATGAAATATGTATAGTTTATACCTGAATACTATTCATGTTACTGTTGAGATCACTGTTCCGGTGACGTTTCCGGCACTGATGTTAAACTCATCTCCATCATCATTATCATGAATGTGAGTATTTCGTAACCACACGTTGGGTTGATCGTATTGTGTAAAGAATTCATCGCTCACACCCTCTTTCCTTATGAAATTATGTAATACGAAACATGCAATGACAATGTTTCTTTGTGTAACCAACGGAAATGATGCCATCCTTTTCAATATAGGGAATCTTGCTTTCAATACACCAAAAGCATGTTCAATGACATTCCGTAGTTTTGCATGTGCATGGTTAAAATTTTCTTTATTGGTCAACGTACGTCGCTTACGAAAATCTCTAAGCCAATACCTCACATTACGATATGGCGGCATAAATCCTCGTGTGCGTGCATACACGACATCACAAAGATAATATTTATCTGTAATGATATACACAATTAATTAAATTATTAAAGTAAAAGAAATATTTAATAATACATATCCATACCGGTGGTGGAAACGGGAATGGTGCATGTGGATCTGATAAAGCCTTTTATAGTAATCTAGAATCATGTGCTACCCCTTCCCAGCCGGCCACAATGAACGTAAAAATCATGTTGAAGTCACAAATTGATAATATGTTTTGATAACAATCACCTTTCCTCTTCCTCTATATAAATCTTGTTTTCCAGAAGGGACAATAGCTTGTATCAAAGGTCCATCCAATGCACCAACTGCTCCTTTAAAAACCCGTCGTAGCCTCCTATTATGTCCCGGAATGTTTGGATTCAGATTAAAAGAGGTTGGTACTATCATATCTTTAGCAAAAAGAATCATCTTATCCAAGACTTCATAAAAAAAATTATGAATTGCTTGCTTTGAGTATTGAAATCTATGCTTGATAACCACGTAACGTTGATTATGACCGCTTATCATAAAAAACATAGACATCTTTTATTCAACCAATACATGAAAAACGGAGTTTGTAAGTAGAATTTGTTGGACACGGTGACAAGAAGATGATCCAGCCATTGATGTTGTTTGGGTTGAGGTCCACTTGCAATTCCCAGTGGCGGTTTTACCATCAAACAATGCTGTACATAGGTCCGGAAAAGACAATGGAACTGTTTTTAAAGCACCAGCCTATAGATGCCCCTAAATCCAATGTAAAAAATGGTATAAGTTTTGTTTTATGTAGATGGTAAAAAATTATATATATGAACATATCTTCTTAAATTCTTCCCATTCCTCATTAGTTAAGGTAAATATATTTGTTTCAGCATTCTATATGTTGCCAATTTTGTTTTTCAAATAGACCCATCCTATGTATTTGGCTTTAAGATTATCATATGCATTTTTCATTTGAGTCAAATCCAAGCCAAACTTTTCCTTAAAAACTCTTTCTAACTTGCTCCATGAGTCTTTGTGCAAACTCGGTCCCTTTTTACCCACACTGTTTATCTCTTCAATGCAAGTCTCTAATAAGCATTTTATATGCTCATTGGACCATTGTTGTTTCTCTCCCATATCTAGTAATCGAGAAACAAATGAAAGTTACAATGCATACGACATAAAAAAAGATAAACGACACATAAAAATATAAACACCCTCTTAGTTTGATTTTAATAAGATATGGCACGGGACATTTAAGTCTCACGCATGTGGTTTTTATGTTGGCTATCCTAACTCCTAAGTAATTAAAGGTTTTTCCTCGAAAAAATATTGAGTGTTCTCCCTTTATTTTAATTTGCAAACTTTATAGTCATAGGTATTCTTGGGGATAATTTTCTTCGAATATACAAAGAAACATGTTCTCTGAATTACAAAGTACACAACCTCACTTAACTAATTCGATTTTGTTAAAAATCAAACTTGTTAATTTTTACTGAAACATTCTCTTAACTCAAATGATATGTTAAATTGCAAGTAATTGTATATGTTTCATGTATTTCCTTTGATTTATGATGATAATTAATTGTATGAGATTTTGATTAAGTTTAGGTTTAGGTTTTTATTTTACATGGATGATGATTTTTTAGCACTTTGTTTTTAATATAATAATATGTACTATTTTTTACTCTACATAATTATTGGTTTAAATTTTTTTTACTGTTTTTATTTTTTTTTTTATGTACAAGTAGCATCAAAATGAAGATGCACACTAGGACACTAAGATATCTAGCTTTATCATCATCAAGCTGTATTCTACTTTCTTTTTGTATACGTTGTATGCATATTATTTATTATTTGTATGCATGGTTTCTTTATTATTAACAAGTATAGGTAGACGACTTATATAGATAACTACAGGAGAATAAACTGTTAGGACTTTATTTCATAAAATGAAAATGTGAGTATTTGATAAGTTAATTTATTATTATGTTTTAATAATTAACTAATAAGCCCTTATCTGTGAGTTGATGTAATTATCAAGTTATTGATAATTGCATTATAGTCCTCCATGACAACATTTTGATAAACAATATTCATCTTACATAAAACTATAAATATGGAGGCATCTTACACTAATTCTTCTTAATGTCCAAATATTTATTTTCACATACATAATGATTTCTAAGAAGTAAGCAAGAACACTATACATATGAATTCTTCATCATAACTTGAACAAGAAAGAAGATTTGAGGATCATATCTATTATATCATCTTCAAGAACATGATTGAATACTCTAGCAAGTCAGTATTTGTACGTTATTGATTGATGCTTGTTTATATTTATTTGATTGAATTGATTAACGATCCTCTCATGATGCTAAAATAATCTACATGTGGCATCAAAGCTACCTTGATTATATCAAATCAATCAAAAAATCGATTCGTTTATTTTATGATATTCATGAAATCAACCCTGTAATATTTTGTTTCATGGATTACCAAAACAAATTTACAAAGCCCATCGTTGTTAAATATATTGATGTCGGAAATTGAGAAAATTGAATTTCACATAAAAAACTATTATTTTTCTCAATGAACAACGAATCAATTCCATCGAAGAATTTTACTTAACAAGAATATAATATAATTTAAAATTACTGACATCAATTTCTATTCCATATTAATCAAAATTTTGGTAGATTTTGAATCATGTAGTGATCATTATTAAGAATTGCGTATTTATTTATCCTTTGTTATCATGACATATAAGTAATGACACCATAATGAAATTTTGTGTCAAACAAAATTGACTTTCTTTTCCTAATTATATTTACGTACGATTGTATGATTAGTTGTTGGATTGAATCCAAAACAAAATAAAAAAAACAAAAACAAATACAAGTTGATTAAATCTGATTATAATTATTCATTTGTTATGCTTTCTATTTTGAAATTTAAAGATTCCATGAAAAATTATGTGTGGCCTTAATTTGATGAGAAATCATGAATGATGTTCTTGACTTTCTGGGTTTATTTATCTGCCCTACAATTCGTCACTCATGCATATCATCAAATAAATATAGAAAACATATTTATGTTGGGAATCCGAGTGGTATTCGGTTTGACTTTTAGGTAAAAACAAGTTTGACTTTTAGGTAAAACAAATTTGACTAATTAATATATTAAAGCCACATTTAATATTAACGCATCGGAATTAGAGTTTCAAACTTTTAACACTGTTAAAATTCCCAATCAGGATCATGGTTTCAAAACATACAAACACAATAATTTTAACTAATCTAATCTACCGATGAGAAAATATTATACCCTTTTGGTTAATAGTTAACCGTTTGAGACACCGAGGATCAATGAACAAATGCTAGAACATGAGCACGAACGGGTTTCTTGTAGGTTCTGGTAAATCTAAGGATCCAATGATATCAAACAACGAACAAAATCGTGTGGAATCTGATCGAGTTTGAATGCATGATCAAATAATATTTAATGTCAACAGCAAATCAATGAGCTCGAATTTAAGTTCTTGTATTAATAGTGGATTGAAATGCGTACAAGAATGTAGAGAGAAAAGCTGAGAAAACTCAAGAATAGTATCAATAAAAAATGAAAATCTTTTTAATTTGCATAATGCCAACATGGTGCGTATATATAGACTAAATCTAAGAACGTCGATACTAACAGTATCGAAGGCTTTGATACTAGGGAAAAAATACTAAGTGTCTATCGATACTAATAGTATTGACAGTGTCACACCCCAGCGGAGGGTAGGGCTAGCATCTTCAGACATCAACATGTTAACACGACACGACTCGACACGACTTTAACATGTTTCATGTTTACCCTTAACATGTTTCGTGTCTAAAACATGTCGACACATTACGACCAGTTTATTTTTTGTGTCTAAACATGTAAAACCCGCTAAGACCGTTAAGACCCGTTAAGACCCGTTAAGACCCGTTAAGACCTGTTAAGACATGTTAAGACCTGTTTAAAATTTAAAATTTAAAATAAATAATATAATAAAATATGTGGGTAACCGATCAGTTTCAAAAATATTTTAATTGTTTAACCATAGTTCTTTAACGGGTTCCTTAACAAGTTCTTTAACGGGTTTTAACAGGTTATTTAACAAGTCATTTATAGTGTTAACTGTTAAGAGGTTCCTTAACGGGTCATTTCGTGTTTACGTGTTTTTAACGGGTCGTTTTCGTGTTTGAAAAAAAAACATGATAAGAATTCGTGCCGTGTTCGTGTTTAACCAGTTCGTGTTTCGTGTCTTAACGTGTCGTGTCTTAACGGGTCGTGTCTGACCCGTTATGACAGCCCAAGCCGAGGGCATGACGTGTCATACCATTCTTAGGCAGTCATATACAGCAGAAGACTTACGTTGACCATGAAATGCGAATAAATTTAAATTTCTTGAAACAATGTAATATTTGCACAATGAGCAGTGCTTACAGTGAAGAAATTACAAAATAATCATAAAACTTTAATTCAGTATTTAAACAAGGTCTATTTCCTTAGCACGCGGGTGTGGTTTCAAATTCCAGTCTTCTATAACTAATTAGCATCCTTCATGTATTCCTTGACTTTCATGTTCATGTGTTACCTGTATAATGACTTAAAACATGTCAACTACATACGTAGTTTGTGAGTCATGGCCAATGACATTAAAATAATAATCAAATTAAGTTTGTGTGTTCAAGTAAACTGGTTGACAAATCAAGTCTCCCAACGCCAAGTACTCGTCCGTCGACGATCCTAACGCGGTGTTTGATAACATATACACTACTCTAGAGCCACTGGTGCAGATACATTGTTGAATGACACACATGGAGTCCACTATAGTGCTACACCAAATCCCTTCATGTGACGTCAACAACAACTCTACCGTAGTGATAGTCGCCCAGCTTCTAGAGCAAGGTACCTCAAATTCGCCCGAGGTAGTTTTAAATAGGTCTTACTGTCACACCGCAAGCCGGCGGGCCGGATCGAGTGTCCCCTCGGGCGGAATGGTCCCGGGGCGCGATAACGGGGATGATAATCGCAGTGATCACATTGCTTCCATTGCACATGATAATAAATGAGAAAACACTAAACGAAATAGAATTACAAAGTTAAATTACATCAATATCGTTCATAATTTAACAATGTAAATCTACTAATTAACATCATATTTCATCTATCTTGTATCTGCAGAAGATATACAAAAGAATTCGTATAATGATGTCCAAATATATGCACTTCCAAAAATGCAATGTCCTCTATCAGGGCATCCTAGTCCAAAAGCACGAACTTCTTAATTAACATGTTCGTCACATGAGAAGTCATGCAAAAAGATCAAGTCAACACAAGGTTGGTGAGTTCATATAGTTTTGTTTTGAAAATTAATTTGTACAAACCTGACCGAATGACAACCTTAGACTCACAGACAACCACCTATGCTATCCAGCCCAGTATGCTTATATATAAGGCATACGTAGGGTCAAGCCCAGCCGCCAGCCCACCACATACCAAACCGTATAACATATTGTCGTCAATGATAATTAAGCGCTTCATTCCTCATCATCAACACACCAGTTCTTAGTTCTTAGTTCTTAGTTCTTAGTTCTTGTTAGTTTCAACAAAACGTGGAAATCCTCTTGTTTCCTTATGCTCATCAATCTCACATGATCAACCATAGCATTTGTAGAAACATTTAATTAAATGCTTAAGTAAATAAATAAATAAACATTTAAATAAAATCTAAGACCTAACGATTGGGCTGTCACACCCCGACCGACGGCGGAATGCGTCGGGGCGTGATTATGACTGTTCATTAGCTCATGGTGATATTATACGTTTCAATATTTAATGCATCATTATTACAAAACGAACACAACATTTATTGAATAATAAACAAACATTACATGAATTGAATAATCAAAGTATTACAATTGATAAGTTTATACATTTGTTTCACTGTTTAAACTAGGTCACTAGTCCTATATTATGTCTTCATCATGCTTCCTTATCCTGTTACACATGTAAAATAGAGTTTGTCAACTATTTGCATAGTTGGTGAGTTCACACACTAAGTTTAAATAATAAGTATAAAAAGGATGCAAACTATAGCCTAACTAGATATGTATCATAAGCATAGCATGAATACAAGTTTGAATAAATTGAATGAATGAATGAATAACAATAGCTTGTGTCCAAACAAGTATCCTTACAACATGTTAATTCAAGTATGGCCATACTATAAATTAACAGTTATAATTCAACAAGTTTGCTAGGTGTACTTTTCACCTTTTTCACACAAAGGCAAAAGCCTTTGCGAAGATAGTATCTAACCATCTTAGGCTACTAAGTACTATATTGCTTGACTGGCAACACACATAGAATCACACATAGAATCAATACATTGTATAAGCCTAGCCTCTAACACATAAAGCCAACTAGGTCTAAGGCTTGCATCATAGATTGAATGAATATTAGAATGAATAAAGTTTGAATAAGACATGTGTAACATCCCAAAAACAAAAGTTAAGAGGGAGTGTGAAGAAACTCACTTGAAGTCCTAGCTTTGTCGCTTGAATCGTTGCCTAGGATTTAAGAAGTTGTGCTTGCACCTCAACCTAAAGGCAATAGAATCTCTTAGTCTATGTACTTAGAGTTCAAGTTTTGGCATCCTAGTTTCTATGGCATACTATGGAAGTCCTAATTGATATGTCTAAGTTTGAATGGTTTTCATTTAGGATTATTTATTTATTTATTTATTAATCAAATAAATAAATAAATATCCTAATTGATTTTTTGAATGATTATTTATTTATTTGACTTTAAATAATCAAATATAAAAATCCTAATTGATTTTGAATAATTATTTATTTATTTGATTTTGAGTAACCAAATAAATAAATATCATAATTGATTTAGAATAATCATTTATTTATTTGATTTTTTGAATAACCAAATCAATAATTATCCTAATTGATTTTTGAATACTTATTTATTTATTTGATTTTGGACTAATCAAATAATTAAATATTCAAATTGATTTTGAATAATTATTTATTTATTTGATTTTAAATAATCAAATAAATAAATATTCTAATTGATTTTGAATAACTATTTGAATATCTCATGATGTTTGGATTTAACCTAATTTACATCCTTTTGTTTTTGTTTTATTGTTTAATGTTTAAGAAATTTTGTTTCTAAAAGAATGTATCTTAAATTAAAAGAAATTGTATCTTCGTTATAAAAGATAAATGTTTACTTTAAAAACAAAAGCCTTTTATTTATTTTATTTTATTTTAAAAATAATTCAATGCCTTTGTTTATAAAATGTTTCTCTTTAGAATATATAATGATGTTTTTCTTATTTAACAGTTTTAAAAATAGATTCTTAATTTTATAAAACAACTATCTAAAGTTATAGAATTTATTTGAACAAGAATTGGTTTATAACTAAAAGGATTAATTTAAAATCATTTTATTATTTAAATAATAAAAGTATACATATTTGTATCTTATAAATCATTTTGTTGAAAATAAACAAATAAATAATGAAGGTTCTTTATAAACTTAATAAATGTATACATATATGTAGTATTAATTTTTTTTAAAAGAATAATAAAGGATTAATTATTTAAGTTTAAAATAAGTGTAGTTAACTAGTTTTATTAATAAAACTAAATTTAACATTTTCTGTAATTGCTTTCTTTTTTACAGATTATATAAAAAAAATTATTTTAAGATGTTTTAGTATATTTTTTTTATAAAACAACTAGAATGGAAAAGGCCAAACGAGCAAAAAGTCTAAAAAAAAGGTTCCAGATCACCTCGTAGCGTTCGAACCCGGGTCTGGGCTCTACAAGCAAGCAAGGCGTACCACGAGGCTGGGCCAAATCTCATTGCTTGTTTCGGTTTTGATTTAATTATAAACTGAGTTACGAATCAGCCCTCAAGAACACATGAACCCTAATTTGGGTTTCTGTCAAATTCGTTCTATACGATAATCAATCGATCTGAGAAGCATGGGGATTTTATTCTACACCTAAAATCGAGTGAAATGGAAGTAGAACCTACCTGGATCAATTAAGAATTTAAGGGGTTCGAGTGTGATGCAGGTTCGGTCGGTCTTGGGCTTCCAATCCGACTTTCGACTGCTTGTGAATCGTTTTGGATGTCCAGAAGGTTTCGTGGAGACCAGTGTCAGGTTTAGGGGGTAACATATTCGGCTTTTAAAATGATTTCCTTCGAGTTTTATTTTTGGGTTTTGTTCGGCATTATGAGGATCGAATCCTCTTGATTTTGTGTTGATTTCATTTAATCGATTGCTTGATACGAATCACGCACACCCTCTCCCCCTGAATCCTATCCTAATTTGATTGGAACCGCGTGATTTGGCTGTTTTGGGGTTCCGGGTCGCGATTGGGGGTCGGGTCGGGTTGGTGTTTGGCTGGGCGAACAAGAAGAAAGAAATGTTTGGGAGTTTTGCAGTTTTGGCCCTTGCACTTTCTACCCCTTTGTATTTTTGGATTATAATTTCTTACACTCACATATTAGTTTATATGATTTAAAAATTCAGCCCTCTAAACCATTCTTAAAAGCTTAAACATTAAATTTTTGTATTTAAAAGTTTATAAAACCATCTTTAAAAGTTATAAAACTTTTATTTACATCCTTAGCTTTATTTTATAAATTGTTTATGTATTATTATTATTTTATTTCTAACTAACTAAAAGCTTTATGAATATCATTTTAAGTTTAATAAACTTTTATTTTAAATATTTATTGTTTTATTTTCAAATGTTTAAAAGTTTATAAAATCTTTCAGTAAATAATAATTTATTTATCTTGACATGTTTATTTTTCATCTTTAATAATTGGTTATAAAATGTTTTTTTTATTATAGCCTATTATAAATTTTCTTTTATAAGAATCGAAACTTTTATAAAATGAAATTTATAAAAGATTAGATTACACTTTGTGTTATCATTAGTAGTATTAATTTATAAATGAAATAGACAATTATATAAATTTTTGAATACACGTTTTTTCAAAGAACATTCGAGACTTTTATTTATTTCGAATTAAACTCGATTACAATATTCGAATTCGTAACGGAAAACGCTGGGGATTACAGTCTCCCCTACTTTAGGGAATTTTGTCCCGAAATTTATTTAATTGCAAATGTTGTGACGTGTGTTTATTGTTTTCTTAGTTTTACTCTCACTTTTGTTTGGTTTCCTTCTATACCTTGTTTATTGATTTAATGTATTAAAATTTTAATGAGTTCATTGTTGCTATAGAGTAGAATATCAATTTCCTAGGCCACTAGTTGGATGATTCAAGGATTCTAAAATCAGCTCCTATTCTCTAATTAAAGTGGAATGAACTTTAAGCAGAATATGTGTGAGTAACGTACTCATATTTTAGAATTTGCATGAAACTAGTTTGATGTGAGGGTTTTAGATTTAACGATAGTTGACTCAACTCAAAGTGAGATTAACCGCAAAGGTATTTGAATAAATTAGTATAATAATTTATTTGTCGATTATTCTTGATTGAAGAATGGTTCACTCGAATTGTAGATTAAACTGACAAATCCTATTCTTGATCAAGCTTTCGGTGCTACTACCAATGTATTAGTGGTGCTTATATATAGGGTATACCGCAGCCAACCCACCACATCACTAATACCTTGATAGCATTCCAATTACCTAGCAAGACTATCCAAAACCTAACTACATTTGAATAGATGCTTGAATACTTGACTATCTTTAGAAATTGTATGAGTTTAGAGATATTAATAATTGCAATCTTGCAATCGAATCTCATAGTTATATGGATTTCTAAATGATTGATTTTGAATATACGGTTGATACTAAATACACTAGTATGTGATAGTATATAGTTATGATAACTACTTATCATTAACCTTAGTTATGATATCACTGAATCTTTGAATAATTGTTTAAACATACGAATATAGGATAACTCATTTAAGAATCATTAGCATGATTTCTATGGTTATCGATATCCTTAGTTTGGCCTGGTGTAAGAATACACACCAAGATTAGAAATTGAGTAACAATTGATTTGACTAGCATGGTTTCTCGAAACTGTAGATTGAATTGACTACTCTAGCCCTTGATCAAGCTTTTGATCCTACTACCAATGTACCATTAGTGCTTATATATAGGGTATACCACAGCCAACCCACCACACTACTAATACTTTGATAGCATACCAAACGCCTACCAAAGGTGACAAGAACTTTAGACAAACTTGAATATGTGTGGGAGACTTTGACTTGCTTTTAAAAATTGCATGAGTATAGAGGTTTTCATCAATGAAAGTTTTGCAATGGAATTTCTCGGTTGTAACGTATGAATTGATAGATGATCGATTTTTGGATAAACGAATGATGTAGAATACATAGATTTTGATATTATATAAGTTTTGATTGTTGTGATAACTAATTATCATTAATCTTAGCTATAATATCATGGAACTTTTGAATCTTTGTCTAAAGGTATGAATATAGAATGATTTGTCTAAACATCAATAATATGATTAATGTGAACTTGCTGGGAATTTTATATGGAATCACCCATACTAAAATCCCATGAGTTCAAGTCATGTCACCTTATTGAGATTTAAACAAAATATAAAATATAGTGAGAAATCATAAATCGTAAATCATAAATCATCATGACTTGTTTAAAACATAGGAAAGAATTTTTCAGGTTTGATTACTTAATGACATGTTAGAATTATTCATCAGTGATCTTAGGCATAAAATCTTTATTGAGTTCAAAGTATTATTGTAACATCAGTGCCGGAAACGTCACCGGAACAGTGATCAACACAGTAACGTGAACAGTGATTCAAGAACATAATCCAGTTGATGTTCACATATCATTATCATTTTATGTTGTCGTAGCACATTTTCAGAATCATTTCAGAAACGAAACTCAGAAACATGGTTCATCAGTCAGATAATTACCTGACAATACAGAACCATCGTGTGATTATTTGTTAGGATTTTATTACGTATAAATGTATGTGAGGCTTTACAAAACAAAACAACACGAATGTTGTTACGTGAATGCTAAATCGACGGATTATTCGTATAGGTGACGATCTGTACGAATATATCTGAAGGTTTAACGTTCTGAATGATATCCGATAATTAGAAAACCATATTGAAAAGTATAGTTATCGTCGTGTTTGTACGGCTGACGATTCAAACGAATATGCGCGACGACTGTACGATTCGAT
This sequence comes from Mikania micrantha, assembly GCA_009363875.1. Classification (NCBI taxonomy): domain Eukaryota; kingdom Viridiplantae; phylum Streptophyta; class Magnoliopsida; order Asterales; family Asteraceae; genus Mikania; species Mikania micrantha. The sequence continues at coordinate 14,975 of SZYD01000779.1, read as the reverse complement.
TTTAAACAGTAAATTAAATATTTTCTGAAAATTTAAATAAACGAAAGATATTTAGTTAATTACTAGGAATTACCACCTAAAATAAATTAGAAACGTTGTTTTTAAAACCGTAACGTTTCGTTACGAAAAACGAAACGAAACCGACATTTTTCATGAAACCGAGCAACCGAAACGAACCCGAACCCACCCGGAGTATAAGTACCCCAAATGAACCATCTTTTTCATTTAACCTCTTCACTCTCTCTGAAAACCAAAAATCCGGAACTTTATCTCTCTAGAAAACCCAAACTTCAAACCTCCATAACTCCTCCATTTCTTGACCAAATCACCCCATCTTGGTGCCAAATCGAAGCTCTCATCTTCCTCTACACGAAAGTACAAGGGATCTGCCCTGAAAACCCATAGAAACGAGGTAAAGATGCGATTTTGGTTCGGTTTTAAGGGTTTCAAAACCCTAATTTCGCCCCCATCTTGAAACCTGTTTAAACCTTTCCACCCATAGGGAAATCTCACCAAACCACCTTAGGATTATGTAGGAACTTGTTAACCTTCGTATATAGGCCATGGAATTCTAAAATGAGGGTTGCCTTGCTACTGAGATCAAGAGGCCGAAAGTGGTTTTCCCCAGCTCACCGAATGAGCTTGATGTCTTCATTCGGCCGAAAGGCTAGCCGAAGCAGCCACATTCGATCCCAACCCCATTCGCTAAAACCCTCCTCATTCGATTGCCTCTTCTTCGGTCATGTTCCATTCGGCAAAGCTGGTTCGGCCATGTTCCATTCGCCCAAGCCTAGGTTCGGCTCAAGTCTCCCATTCGGCCCAAGGCCTCATGCAGCCAAGCCATTTGGCTAACCTCCTTCGGGTGGGGTTCTTATTCGCTGGAACCATTCGGATGAGGCTGTTTGAGTCGGCGAATTAGTGGGAAGCATGAACCCTAAACCAAAGTATAGTGTTTGTGCATGGGAGGCAACTAGGGTTTCATCTCATGTCATCCACTTTGGGAAACCCATGAATCGAGTATAAAGTTTAATAAGGCAAAGGTTGTTAGGGTATAATTATGACGAAATAAACTAAGGGTTTTCTTAGTGACAACGGGATTTAACCATGGATATGGGTTGGTTTAAAACACAAAGGTTTATTTAAAGACCTCATGAATTAGGGTTTTCAAGTGATGAAACCAATTTGTAAATCCCTTGTGATTAGGGGTTGATAACACAAACACTTATATAAGCAAGGATTAAAATAAAACAAGAATGTTGTAGTCATCCTTTTTGACTAATACAATCGGATTATATTAAACAAAACTGTTAATATTATAGTGAGGAGTACACTATGGATCAAGACAATAACTAAGAATAAGGATGTTGAGTTCATAACCAACATCCAACACTTAGACATTTCATGGAGTATATAATTACATTAGATAGTTATATGAACTATCTAGGATGGATTATACCAAGAAGTGATCAAAGAATCAATTGGAAATCAAAAGCTAGTAATTGGGCCCAAGGTTAATCCGATGGGATTAACCTAAGCCCAACAAGTTAATTATACTTTACTCTTAAATAAATTATGTTTTTAATAAAAAGAAATTTAATCATAAACCTTATTAAATTAAAATAAATGATTTCTAACCTAAATTTAACTTAAAATGAATTATCTTAAAAATGTGTTAATTAAAACATTGTGATATAATTAAAATAAACCCTACTCATTTAGGGTTTAGTAGTGAATAATATTGGGACATGGGTTTATTACGGGTAATACGAGTAGACTAGTTAGGTGAAATCCTAGAAGCACATTAGTAAAATAGGACACTTAGTTGCACACCGAGACCAAGACCATAGATACGACGATTATAAATACTTATCGTATTCGAATTCTCTTATAACAACTCAGGTGCTAAAGATACATAGATGACAATCAACGAGTGCACATATCTTTGTGGTTCATTTGCACAGCAACACAGGTGAGTTCATTGCCCCTTTTCTAAACATTTTTGTTATCAAACGTGGGGCTGAGAAGCATGCGTAAATCTTTTTATTTAAATTGTTTTACGTAAATGCTTTTAATTATTATATGCTTCATATATGCTTGTTTATACTCCTAGACTCCTGTCTAGGGAATTGCTATGCAGAATTAACTAATAAGCTAATTAATTACTCTCATGAGTAATACTTTAATTCTAAACTCTAAACAAATCCTAAGTCCATCGAGTTCAAATTCAAGAATCTAAATTCGAAGTGAAACCAAGAGAACTAAAGCTAAAGGTGAAATTCTAAGGAATCAAATTCAGTGAATCTAATTCAGTGAATGATCAGTAAAGCTAAGAATCCTATTCAAAAACCTATAATCATTGTGGAAATCATAGAATGCTAAACATCAGAATCAGGAGACTCAAGGGAATCATAACCGTGTATGAACCAATGAAATAATGAAATCATTAAAATCTAATGAAATCATTAATGTTTAAGCTAAGCTAAGGTGGGTGTCAGTTGTATGTAAATCAAGACCACGTGTTAATACACGGAAAGTCCCGTCATAAATAGTAGACTCCTGTAGTCAAGCTATATGGGCATAACTTAAACGATTAAATGAACTCAAGAGAATCAAGACGGTCAAGACGGTCAAAATCAAAGGATATCCTTAAAGTCCCGACGCATACAGTAGGCCAAAGGGTCAAGCTGATATGGGCAAATCATGAAAGTCCCGACGCATACAGGTAGACTCCATGTGGGTCATGCCTGATATGGGCCACGTGTGAGAGGGTACAACTTGGACAACCACCAACAACTAAGTCTAATTGATTGAGTCCAACAAGGCCCAATCATCATGTATTAGTTGTATTTAAATGATTAGTTATTAATTTAATTAACCATTTAATATCATATTTCTACAAGCGTTTTGGGAAATCATAAGGACTTGGTGAACCCAGGAAATCAGAGGTATTTCGATTTGTGGAAATCAAATTTTAACATGGAATTGGGTGGTAGATAAAACGCTTAACTATCATTAACAGCAATGTCCTATGTGACTTAGTATGTGGTGGGATGGCGTCTGGGCGGGTTGTAGGCTCGACCCTTTCGTATGCCCTATATATAAGCATACCGAGTTGGATGATACAGGTGATGTTAATGAGGTTAGGGTTGTTACCTAAAAGATTCGTAATAGGCTATTCTTTTGAAGCGGAGTTGAATGGTAGGTAAAATGCTTAATTATCATTAACAACAATGTCCTATGTGACTTAGTATGTGGTGGGATGGCGTCTGGGCGGGTTGTAGGCTCGACCCTTTCGTATGCCTTATATATAAGCATACCGATTTGGATGATACAGGTGATGTTAATAAGGTTAAGGTTGTTACCTAAAGGAGTTTGCAAAAGCTATTTTTCAAAAACTAAACTACATGAACTCACCAACCGTTGTGTTGACTTTGTTTTCTTTCATGCTTTCTTAGGTGATGTACATGATTAAGCTAAGGTTTCAGGAATGCATGCTAGGATGCCAGTTAGAGGACCTAGTAGTTTTTGGGAAGCACATATTTTGTTGACTACTGTGAATCACTTTGGATATCTTGTGTGATTACAAGATAGTAAGCTTATGATTCGCCTGTTAGATTTACTTAGTTAAATTATCATATGTTGAGAATTGTAATTTAACTCTGTAAATTCTAGTTTAATGTATTGTGCTTTAGTTATTCTTAACATTGATGCTATGTAAACAATCTGATCCTTACGATTATCACTCACGATATCGCGCCCCGAGAACTTTCCGCTCGACGGGAAAGTCGATCCAGCCCGCCGGCTCGGGGTGTGACAGATTGGTATCAGAGCTCAAAGTTATAGAGAATAATAGGTCATTTACTTGAAACGGTTTGGCCTAGACTATAACTTAGGGACCCTCAAATAGAGAACATAGGATTTAAGCTTGCATTGTGTCTTTTACGTTCAGTCTTTATGCTAACCGATGTTCTTTCGGGTAGAAGCAGAATGTCACCAAGAAGACAACCATCACCACCTCCTCCTACACAGGATATGGACCCAGCAACCGTTGCACTCGCCACCCTAGTCACTAAACAGTTGACGACGGCTCTCCCTGGAATCATCACTCAAGTCATGAGCGGTGATGGGAACACTCGATGCTGCCCGAAGACAGTCACGGGAACTGAAGGAATTGCATAAGGAGAAACAAGCAAGAAGCGAAAACGGTGTCGTCCTAAGAAATCAAGAGACCCTGTAATCTACACTGAGGCCATTCCCCTTCGCCAAGTGGCCGTTGCTCCTGGGTCAGAGGGTCGGAAGTGTTATGCTGGAAAAGCCCCTCTTTGCACTAGCTGCCACTATCACCACCGAGCTGAAACCTCATGCAGACAATGCACCCGTTGTGGTAAGATGGGTCATTGGGATCACCAATGCAGATCTCCGATGGAATTAATATGTACACAGAAGGTTGGCAAGTTTCCTTTATGTGTCACGTGCGGTCTTCACCATGCTGAAAATAAACTGTGCAAACATTGCCTAGACTGTGGGAGGAAGGGACACTGGAGTCGTGATTGTAATAATCCCCTGACTCATAATCAAAACCCTGGAAACACTACATATCCCCTTCCTTGACACAGCAAGGATTGCTATGTGTGCGGAATGTCCGAACAATTGCATGAGACTGCCCTGTAAAGGTATCTTCAGTAGATCCTGCGCGTCCAGAGGAAATGGTTACTTTGCCAGCTTCTGATGCAGATTTGGGATGGAATGATCCCACAGGTATGCATATTTCATCCTGTGCGTTAAATTATTTATTGGCATGCAAATTAGAAATGCATACTCTGTTGTGGTTTTAGGAACAATAAATCCAAGGAAACTGTAAGTAAGTTCGGTGCAAATAAGATAATAGGAATAGTAGTCTAAGGAAGCCTTAGGTCAAATAAGCGTTAAGTAAATAAATATAGATAGGGTGATTCTTATTTACAATTTAGTTACTATAGTTAGGAAAAGAACCTTATCTACTTAGAGCATTAAAGGCCTGTAGAAATCCAGATGCTAAAGCTAGTGTGTAAGCTGTCACTTTCCCACCTAGACCTCATAGAACTCGAATCACTTGATTTAGAGAACTTCGGTTTTAGGATGTTAGGAAAGGATGAATGTTAGAACTGTCCTGGGATCTTATCTAAACTAGATAAGTAGATCAGGGAAATCAGTTGTGAATACCAGACGAAGATATGCAAGAGACAACATTTCGAATGAGATATGGGTATTCCGAATTACGGTAATGCCTTTCGGATAGAAGAATGCACACATGAGTTTCATGGACCTCATGAACCGAGTGTGCAAACCGTATCTGGATCAGTTTGTCATTATCGTTAGGGATGACATACTGATTTATGCTAAGAGCAAGGCAGAACACGAACGACATCTCAGGAAGATTTTAGAGTTATTAAAGAAAGAACAACTCTATGCTAAATTCTCCAAGTGTGAAGTAGACTAAGAATAGTAACAATGGGAACAACAGTAGCAATAAGTCCCACGAGTCACACGCCTTTTGGGTAGAAGTAAGGTAAATATACATCACCTCGGAGATGTGTATAGGATTACTTAAAAGATAAATCATTAACTTTATCCTAATAAAACTACCATATTTTAGGTAGACCTCCCCAAAATATAAAGTACACCTTCAAAACCGAGAACAGTTCTAACAAGTGGTGAAGTATGAATATGGTTATATAAAATAACCTAAAATTTCACCATGTGTGACTTAGAGATTTAGATCGGAAGATCAAGACCTGGGGTCGTGAGAACCACCTATGAAAACTTTATGGAGTGTGTTAGGCTGTAGAGAAGAAGGATAGCTTGAAATGAAACCAAATGGAATACCTACTACAAAAAATAGTGGGTGGATTTCCTACGATAGACAAACCGAGAAAACTTATTTTCGAGAAAGCACGCAGAACCTGATAATCAGTGTATTCCGGTGCCGATAAAATGTACTGGGACTTACATAGATTTTATTGGTGGCCGGGAATAAAGAAAGATATAACTGAGTACTTCGGTCGATGTCTTACGTGTGCGAAGGCAAAGGCGAAACACTAGTGGCCGACAGGGTTACTGGGAAAATCTATGATTTCGCCCTGGAGGTGAGAACAAATAGCTATGGATTTCAACACCAAACTACCCCGCACTTTTATTGGTCATGATACCCTTTGGGTCATCAATGACCGATTGACAAAAATATACCCATTTCTTGCCAAAGCGTGAGACCTTCACGATAAATAAACTGAAAAATTATACAGCAACGAGATAGTGGTACGTCATGGAGTACCATTGTCTATCATTTGGGATAGAGACAGCGAATTCACATTAAGGTTCTGACAAACATCGCAGAAACCTCTAGGGATGTACTTAAATCCGAGTATAGCTCACCATACACCAACAGACGGTCGAAGCTAAAGTACGACACAGACCCTGGAGGATATGTTGAGAACCTGTGTGTTAAATTTCGGTGGAAATTGGGACTCTTAATTGTCACTGATCAAATTCTCCTATAACAACAGTCATAATAGTAGCATTGAATGGACACCATTCGAGGCTCATTAAGGCCGGAAATGTCAGTCATCGAGCTGTTGGACTGAGATAGGAGATAATCGAACAGCTAAACCAGAGCTTAGTCGAGAAACTATTGACAAGATGGCTCAGATTTAACAAAGGCTACGGACAACAAGGAGCAGACAGAAGAGCTAAACAAATAAATGGCGTAAGCCGTTGACATTTCAAGGGGGAAACCGTGTTAAGTTAAAGGTATCCCCAAGGAAGGGTGTAGTCCATTTTGGAATGAAAGGTAAATTAGCACCGCGATACATAGGACCGTTCGAGATCATCGAACTTATGGGTCCTGTGACGTATAGACTAAGATTACCAGATGAACTTAGTAGTGTGCAGGACATGTTTCACGTCACGAACTTGAAGAAATGCTTTACTGGTGAATCGCTCGTCATATCAGTTGAAGAAATTCAATTGAACGGACGTTTATACTTTATCTAAGAATCTTCGGAGACTATGGCTCACAAGGTTAAACAATTAAGGCAAAGCCATACTTCGATTGCTAAGTCTAGTTGGAGTTGAAAGGGCAAACGCAAGTTTACTTGGGAATGCGAAGATCACACGAAGTTAAAGATCCCCAACTGTTACAAAGGAAGCCGTACCTAATTATAATTCTTAAATTTCGGGACGAAATTTCATTAACTAGGGGAGACTGTAACATCAGTGCCGGAAACGTCACCGGAACAGTGATCAACACAGTAACATGAACAGTGATTCAAGAACATAATCCAGTTGATGTTCACATATCATTATCATTTTATGTTGTCATAGCACATTTTCAGAATAATTTCAGAAACGAAACTCAGAAACATGGTTCATCAGTCAGATAATTACCTGACAATACAGAATCATCGTGTGATTATTTGTTAGGATTTTATTACGTATAAACGTATGTGAGGCTTTACAAAACAAAACAACACGGATGTTGTTACGTGAATGCTAAATAGACGAATTATTCGTATAGGTGACGATCTATACGAATATATCTGAAGGTTTAACGTTCTGAATGATATCCGATAATTTGAAAACCATATTGAAAAGTATAGTTATCGTCGTGTTCGTACGGGTGACGATTCGAACGAATACGCGCGACGACTGTACGATTCGATTTTAAACGGTAAATTAAATATTTTCTGAAAATTTAAATAAACGAAAGATATTTAGTTAATTACTAGGAATTACCACCTAAAATAAATTAGAAACGTTGTTTTTAAAACCGTAACGTTTCGTTACGAAAAACGAAACGAAACCGACATTTTTCGCGAAACCGAGCAACCGAAACGAACCCGAACCCACCCGGAGTATAAATACCCCAAATGAACCATCTTCTTCATTTAACCTCTTCACTTATTTCTCTAAAACCAAAAATCCGGAACTTTCTCTCTCTAGAAAACCCAAACTTCAAACCTCTATAACTCCTCCATTTCTTGACCAAATCACCCCATCTTGGTGCCAAATCGAAGCTCTCATCTTCCTCTACACAAAAGTACAAGAGATCTGCCCTGAAAACCCATAGAAACGAGATAAATATGCGATTTTGGTTCGGTTTTAAGGGTTTCAAAACCCTAATTTCGCCCCCATCTTGAAACCGGTTTAAACCTTTCCACCCATAGGGAAATCTCACCAAACCACCTTAGGATTTTGTAGGAACTTGTTAACCTTTGTATATAGGCCATGGAACTCTAAAATGAGGGTTGCCTTGCTACTGAGATTGAGAGGCCGAAAGAGGTTTTCCCCAGCTCACCGAATGAGCTTGATGTCTTCTTTCGGCCGAAAGGCTAGCCGAAGCAGCCACATTCGATCCTAACCCCATTCGCTAAAACCCTCCTCATTCGATTGCCTCTTCTTCGGTCGTGTTCCATTTAGCAAAGCTGGTTCGGCCATGTTCCATTCGCCCAAGCCTAGGTTCGGCTCAAGTCTCCCATTCGGCCCAAGGCCTCATGCGGCCAAGCCATTCGGCCCAAGGCCTCATGCGGCCAAGCCATTCGGCTAACCTCCTTCGGGTGGGGTTCTTATTCGCTGGAACCATTCGGATGAGGCTGGTTGGAGTCAGCGAATTAGTGGGAAGCATGAAACCTAAACCAAAGTATAGTGTTTGTGCATGGGAGGGAACTAGGGTTTCATCTCATGTCATCCACTTTGGGAAACCCATGAATCGAGTATAAAGTTTAATAAGGCAAAGGTTGTTAGGGTATAATTATGACGAAATAAACTAAGGATTTTCTTAGTGACAACGAGATTTAACCTTGGATATGGGTTGGTTTAAAACACAAAGGTTTATTTAAAGACCTCATGAATTAGGGTTTTCAAGTGATGAAACCAATTTGTAAATCCCTTGTGATTAGGGGTTGATAATGCAAACACTTATATAAGCAAGGATTAAAATACAACAAGAATGTTGTAGTCATCCTTTTTGACTAATACAATCGGATTTTATTAAACTAAACTGTTAATATTAAAGTGAGGAGTACACTATGGATCAAGACAATAATTAAGAATAAGGATGTTGACTTCATAACCAACATCCAACACTTAGACATTTCATGGAGTATATAATTACATTAGATAGTTATATGAACTATCTAGGATGGATTATACCAAGAAGTGATCAAAGTATCAATTGAAAATCAAAAGCTAGTAATTGGGCCCAAGGTTAATCCGATGGGATTAACCTAAGCCCAACAAGTTAATTATACTTTACTCTTAAATAAATTATGTTTTTAATAAAAAGAAATTTAATCATAAACCTTATTAAATTAAAATAAATGATTTCTAACCTAAATTTAACTTAAAATGAATTATCTTAAAAATGTGTTAATTAAAACATTGTGATATAATTAAAATAAACCCTACTCATTTAGGGTTTAGTAGTGAATAATATTGGGACATGGGTTTATTACGGGTAATACGAGTAGACTAGTTAGGTGAAATCCTAGAAGCACATTAGTAAAATAGGACACTTAGTTGCACACCGAGACCAAGACCATAGATACGACGATTATAAATACTTATCGTATTCGAATTCTCTTATAACAACTCAGGTGCTAAAGATACATAGATGACAATCAACGAGTGCACATATCTTTGTAGTTCATTTGCACAGAAACACAGGTGAGTTCATTGCCCCTTTTCTAAACATTTTTGTTATCAAACGCGGGGCTGAGAAGCATGCGTCAATCTTTTTATTTAAATTGTTTTACGTAAATGCTTTTAATTATTATATGCTTCATATATGCTTGTTTATACTCCAAGACTCCTGTCTAGGGAATTGCTATGCAGAATTAACTAATAAGCTAATTAATTACTCTCATGAGTAATACTTTAATTCTAAACTCTTAACAAATCCTTAGTCCATCGAGTTCAAATTCAAGAATCTAAATTCGAAATGAAACCAAGATAACTAAAGCTAAAGATCAAATTCTAAGGAATCAAATTCAGTGAATGATCAGTAAAGCTATGTATCCTATTCAAAAACCTATAATCATTGTGGAAATCATAGAATGCTAAACATCAGAATCAGGAGATTCAAGGGAATCATAACCGTGTATGAACCAATGAAATAATGAAATCATTAAAATCTAATGAAATCATTAATGTTTAAGCTAAGCTGTCACACCCCCTGCGCCGCGTACGGAATCCACGGCGCGGTGACGTATGAGTAGTTGAATCACGCACAAGTATTGAATAAGAACAACCACAATGGATTACTAAGTTTCATAATGTTTAGACAGCTGTTTAGTTACAGACAAACTATTTACCAAAAGAATGACAACTAAAGACCCAAAATGTAGTTTACAAAATAAGACTTCAAACAAGACAATTAAACAATCAGGATTTTAGTGTGTTTCTAAATCCATCCTAGCATGTTTCTTCATCTTGTTCTATCTTAAGTGGTCTCCTTAGTTGTCCTTAAAATGCTTTACACCTGATAACCTGTAACACGTGAAAAGTAACTGTCAACTACAGAAGTAGTTGGTGAGAACAATAGGTTTAACATTTGAAATATGAATCTGTAATGAAAGGCATATGTTTAAAACAATCGATGAATTACATGGATGAGCTGCAACCCAAACTAACATCAAGTATGAAAAAGAAGTGTAAACAGTCCGAAGACTGTTTGCACGAAAACCAACTTATAATCAAGTACCAAACTACGTTTGGAGTCAGAAAATAAGTCAGCAACAGTGATAAAACCATACGTAACCGAAATCTGCAGTTAGTTTATAAAACAAATTTAAAAGCTAACTCCAGAAATCGGCCTGCCCAAATGTGTCCGCTTTCCCTTGTTGTGATCACCCAGTACTAACGCTAATGAATATGAAACTTGATGGGTTTATAAGTTTGTTTACAACAGTGGACACCATGCTTTTAATCTTTGCTTTAAAAGAAAACTGTGATTCAATGCCTTGTTTGATAACATGATTTGAAAACCTTGCTTGAGTACCATGAAATGAATCCTCTGTTTGGATACCATGAAATGAATCTTTGTTTGAACATCTCTGCGAAAACCATTGATTGAATACCTTGTTTTGAAACCCTTGATTTTGTACTTAGGATAGCGTCCTTGTATAATAACAAGGTTTATAAAAGATTATTTTCGAAAAAACAAGTTTATAGTACAAGAGTTTATAAGTCACATTATTTAAAAGTTTTTTAAAGAACTCTTCTAAAATCTTTTTAATAGAAATTATTAAACAGTTGATAAAACCATTATAAACGGTTGATAATTCCTTTGAAAACAACTGATAAATCCCTTGAATTTCTAGAGTGAACCTGTAATGTTTATAAATTAACATAAACATATATCATGTAATATGATTGAAGTAAAAGTATTTGATCACGTGTTCCACCCCAAAACAGTTGTAAAAAAAAACAGTAAAAAGAGGGGCTAATGTTCTCACATAAGATATAAGATTTATAGCAAACAGGACTTCTAAATGGTTCCTATATCATTGTAATCATACATAAGATATAAGATTTATAGTTGTATAGACTTTGATTCCTTGATTGACTTGTGATAATATGAACTTGATCTCATGATTATGATTGTTGTGAAAACTTGAAAGTCATGATTTGGTTGCTTGATTACAAATTTAAAATGAATTGAATGTGTCATGATCTTTTACGCACAAACTTGTTTGCACAACCTCACATGTGTTTATGAGTTTGATAAACCATCGTTTAACATGTATTTTGAAATCGATGCTGATTCGTTATGTCTTTGGAATTATGAATTGATCTCATGATTATGTTAAGTTACAACTTAACCTATTCATGATCAATTCACAATTATCATAAGTCGAGGGCCACACAATTGGGCCTTAAGCCCATGAACCCATGAGGGCTTAATCTAAGGCCATGGGCCACTTAGGTTAAAAATGAGCCAATTGAATGTGATGTTGGGCCAACCAATATGTATATGGGCCATGTAAGGTTCCAAAGGTAATATTGGGCCAATTTCTAAGTATTGGGCCGAAATGGATCTCGTGGGCCAAATGAGTGAGTTATGGGGCCTAAAGTCTTGTTGAGCTTGATCTAATGTGGACCGAAGTTAACTAATCAATTGGGCCACTTCGAATCATAATGGGCCGAATGGAATTTAATTGGGCCGAAAGGATTATGGGCTGCCAACTTTGGGCAGCGAACCTTTTAGGTTCAAGAGTCTAGGTTCGTCGGTCTTAAGAAGTTCAACAAGGTTCGGCCAAGCAACCCACAAGGTTCGGTTCTTATGATACACACCCAGGGTTCGTTGCATGCATAGAAGGTTCGTTGGGTATCTCATGGTTCGGCTATCCAAGCTGAGGGTATAAGGGTTCGGTGATAGCTCGTGGAAACCCCTAAGGTTCGGCTGATACGTCCACGAACCCTGTAGGGTTCGGCTGCATAAAGGGTCGCCATTTGCTCTAGGGTTCGTGACTGCTTGCATGGAGGGTTAGTTCGATCATGGATGGTTCGTTCCTAGCACATTGGTTTGGTGAAGGTTCGTGGGATCCCCATAAGGGTTCGGCTGAGGTTCAACGAACCATACAGGTTCGTGAAGCCCCCTTAGGGTTCGGCTACGTGATGCTGATGGTTCGACAGCCCCTTTTATGAAGGACATGACCTTCTTTAAGGCTTTTATAGTCCGGTAGGTTTTCGGGTTCGCTCCGGTCGCTCGGTTCGCGTTTTCGTCGCGTAACGCGTATTTTACGCGATTAAAATATAAGGATTAATATTCTCATCATATTGATGAGTTTCAAAATTGTAAAAAATGTAAAATAATAAATATTTAATTATTTTTATTCTTCGTGTGTTGACGGATCGTTAAACAAATACAATTACGTGTATACCCGCAATCGCGTACGTTTTTCGATCGTATAAAATGTTAAGTCGTTTAATCATAATTATAAGTTCAACATTCGTATTATTATGGATCGTCACCCATAACTCTACTCAGTCTCGCTTACGTATTACGATTCTTGTTAAATTAATTGTCATAATATTCGTCTCGACACTACGCACTAACACTATCCCATTACACCGAACGCAGTATATGTATAGGGCATACCCCAGATTCCAGCTACCTGTCATACCTGACGACGTCCCACCACTGTTTTGATATAATACAATACTGTTCTTGCCTAGCGAACTCGACGGTAATTAGATAATATATACTTGTTCCTAAATAATAAAGATCCTAACACACAAGCACATAATGGACACATGAATCACATTGACTGATTTGATATGAAAGCACATTTGTTCTAGCACTGTTCACAACTACCATGACTAAATGTACAAATGTTACAGTCTCCCCTAGTTAAGGGAATTTCGTCCCGAAACTAACTAGCCGAGGGTACTGTAAAAAGATGAGGGTACTTAAGCTTCATCTGGTCTTCACGTTCCCAGGTGAACTCAGCACCGTGTTTGCCCTCCCATCGTACCTTTATGATCGGGATACGGCTGCGTTTAAGTTTCTTGACCCCATGATCCATGATTTTGACCGGACGTTCTATGAATTGCATGTTGTTCTGAATCTGAATGTCTTCCAGTGGAATCTGAACATCATGATCTGCCAAGCATTTCTTAAGATTTTATACATGAAAAGTATCGTGAACATTGCTTAGCTCCACCGGAAGTTTGAGTTTGTAGGCTACGGGACCAATCCTTTCCAGGATCTCAAAAGGTCTAACGTACCTTGGTGTAAGTTTCCCTTTCTTCCCGAATCGGACTACGCCTTTCCAGGGAGAAACTTTGAGTAAGACTCGGTCACCGACTTGAAACTCAAGTGGTTTCTGACGTCGATCAGCATAACTCTTCTTCTGATCTCGTGCGGCCTTAAGCCTTGATTGAATGATTGTGATTTTGTCTGATGTTTCCTGAATGAGTTCTGGTCCTACGACCTGTGAGTCACCAATCTCGGTCCAACAAACCGGTGATCGGCACTTTCTACCGTATAAAGCTTCGAATGGTGCACATTGAATGCTCGTATGGTAGCTGTTGTTGTATGAAAACTTAATGAGTGGAAGATGAGTGTCCCAACTCCCACTGAAGTCAATCACACAAGAACGAAGCATGTCCTCGAGTGTTTGGATAGTCCTTTCGCTTTGACCGTCGGTTTGGCGATGATACGCCATGCTAAGGTTAACACGAGTTCCCAAAGCCTTTTGCAATGATTGCCAAAAGCGAGAAGTGAAACGACTATCACGATCAGATATGATTGATGTTGGGGTACCATGACGTGCAATGATTTCATTGATGTACAATGTGGATAACTTCTCCATTTGGTAATCCTTCGGATCGGGAGAAAATGAGCAGATTTGGTGAGTCGATCAACGATCACCCAAATCGAATCGTAACCTCGTGGAGTTCTCGGCAACTTGGTTATGAAATCCATGGAAATTTGTTCCCATTTCCATTGAGGAATTTCAGGTTGCTGCAGAAGTCCCGAAGGCTTCTGATGTTCTGCTTTGACCTTTGAACATGTAAGACATTTTCCCACATACAGTGCTGTCTTTCTTCATTCCTGGCCACCAGTAAGATGTCCGCAAGTCTTGGTACATCTTATCTGCTCCAGGATGAACTGAGTATCGCGACTTATGAGCCTCATCACAGATGAGTGTGCGCAATTCTTCTGACTTTGGAATCCAAATGCGGCCGTTGAGATATAAACACCCCGTCAGATCGAGGTTCTAGTTCTTCTCAATCCCGCAGTCTAAGTCTGTTTTCAGCTGATTGTCTGTCACAGTACTTGTTGTTGTGCAATTCGAATCAAATCCTTCAAGTTTGGCTGTGTGTTGATCTCCATGGCTCTGAACATGAATTGGTTTGACTGGTTTCCTTAACGACTAAGAGCATCCGCCACCACATTGGCTTTACCGGATGGTAACGAATCTCACAGTCGTAAG